>MKEJ01065973.1:0-11002 GCA_001753735.1 Embelia ribes
CTTTGGGATTCGTGTCAGCGGCGTAGGATTTTTTTTTTGTTCTTTTTCCGGGGGCTTGTAAAGTGGATGTTTGAATTTTTTTTATTTTACAATGATTCATTATTGAGCCTTGCTATTTTTTTTTTGTTTTTCTTGAAAATTGTAGTTTTTGATGTTTTGTAAATCTTTAGAACACCTATTTTAGAACTCAGCTTTTGCTTAGTAGGGGTGCTTTTAGAAACACTTTTCAATAGATGTTAATGCTTTTTGTATATTATAATCATTGCTAGAATAACCTCAAAATTAGTTAAATTAAATTTCCAATGCATGTTTACGATTGTTTTTTTTAATAAAGTAGTCACTTTACCAAACGCCACTATATTTCTTGCATCATTTTTTAGAATTTATTTAACAAATACGATGACTACACACACTTTTATAATCAACTTTTATAAACAGAATTTGAAATCACTAGTATTACAAAACTAGGCCTTAGTTTGTGCTTTCCCAATAGCTTTTATGAAACAATTTTTTCTAGAAATTGAACTTTTGCTTATTCCTAAAAGAATACCAATTCTAGGAGTTGCATACACCTACCTTTCTCAACAAAAATCCAAAAACACAGAAATTAAATTATTTATAATATATTTATGTGTATTTGGGTGAGGGAGAGGATCTGCACTAATGGGGGAAGAAATAACTAAAAAGAGAAAGAAGCAAAATTTTATTAGGCAAAGTAGTACTAGTAGATTTCTTGGTCCAAAGTTTCGTTGTAGCAATTATTTTTCATGTTAGAAATCAATTTTGCAGGAAAGACTGTTGTGCAACATTTCTTGACATAATTTCTAGAAACAGAACATATAGAAACACTGCTGTGAATTCTCTACCAATGGCATGATTATAAATATGTTTCAAATATAATAATAATTAAGGCTAGTTGGTAGATATTGCAACTTCTGTAATAATGATTGAACATTAAGCTCAGAAGTCTCTGTGAAAATCAGTTGTTGGGTGGAACATGACTGTTGTGCTTTTATATTACCAAAACACCAAATTCTGCGAAATTGAAAATATTATATTTTTGAAGGAAAAGAAATAAGAAAAAAAGTGCAAGATATTCCGAAAAAGGGACTACTGCAAAAAAGAAAATTTATACACAGTAATATGGAATTCTACATGCATGATTTCTAATTAAACTTATTTGATAATGTTTTTGTTTTTTTTGTTTACAAATGATTCGTACACATGAACAGGGTTCATAATGGAACGTTCACTGACATTGCTAGAATTTCTGAGATTAAAATTATAGAGATGCATAAGTAGCTTCTAAAAGCAACTCCAACAATGCTTCGAAAAGCACCCAAGAATATCAGCAGCTTATCTTAAGCAGCTATTTATGGTTTATTGAACGCTAAAACAGTTGCTTCTGAAAAAAGTAAAGCAGAAGATATGAGAAGCGTAGCAGACCAGACCAAAGTGAGTATTTTAGTGTGAGAACTTAAATACCAAAAAACGTGGCTGAGGTTATTTCGCATGGAATTCTGATGGTTATGTCGGAAGCGTCCATGTGATCTTCACTCTCCAAATTATAATTTGGAATTCTTAGGTAGCTTAGTATGAGCGCATGTTGCAAATCCGGACATCTTATTTCAAACTTGGCAATTCTGTGATGTGGATAGATCCCAGTGTAGAGAAATCGAGGTGCACATTAGTTGGTCAATCGCTGTGTCATGCTAAGAATAAAGCTTGGAACAAGAAGTGTGACATTAAATTACCGTGTCATGCTAAAATGAAAGCTTGGAACGAGAAGTGTGACATTAAAATTTGAGTTAGTGTTATTAATATCCTGATAAACTCACTATTAGAAAGTAGTGGACATATCCGTTTCGGAAACCAATGGTCTGGATTATGTTACGCCGAATCTGATCTTGGTCATCATCATCTCAATTCCGATACGCTCGATTGAGACTTTTAGATTAAGTGATAGACCTGCGCATTGATCTGTGCTTTTCTTGCACCTGAACTTAATTTGAACCCTATAATGCTCATCTTTCTAAAGCTCAACAACTAAGGACTTCCTAAGATTTTGTTGATCTCTACTGCTTCTAGTTCTATTGCATATTTTTTTTTCTTTTTCCTATTTTAAAAATTTTGAAAGGATGGCTTTTCAACTTTTTGGTTGCATTTGATTGTGGTTATGAAAACTTTTTCCTGATTCCGAAACATTAACAGTCCAAATCACTTTTTTTTAGTTGATCTTTGAAATCCAAGATAAATGAGTTAGAAAAGTGTAAATCTACTTAATTGTAATGTCAATAAACATGCAAATTCTGACTTGCCACTTTGAGCCCATCGAAGGAGTCATCTCTAGGTTCTTTTCTATGATTTGTGGGTAAAATAGATTTGAATAAAAGCATTAGGAAGTCGTTGGAACTGGTCAAATTGTTGAATCTAGAATCAATCTATTCAACTGCATTATTATTTCAGAAAAGAAATGATAGGTATGGAAAACAAAATCTGCTCCACGGGGAGAAATAGATTGTGAATCTTATAACCTCTCAAACAGTTCTTTGGAGCATGTCTGATGGTAATCATGGCCCTACCACATCTTAGGTGGACTCAATAGCAGTCAACCTTTCCCACTGCAAAAGGGCAGATTTACGTGGTCACAGATTTTGTACAGCAATGCAATTTCCTAAAGTTGCAAATTGTTAGGCAACGTTGAACATGTGGTTCTCTCTGACTATTAATTGGTTTCTTGTTCTTTATACTTTTACATTGGTAGGGGGAGTGCTGCCTCAACCAATATTTGGAAGCTATTAGAGAGATGTGGTAGAGAGTTTCTTGGATCAAAATATGTAGATCCCATATCAAGCTTTCCTGACTTTCAAGAGTTCTCAGTTTCAAACCCCGAGGTATCCTAAGCCTGAGATTAGTATGAAAAATTGTTAGGGTGACTCAGTTTATTTGTTCAGATTTGTACTTATATAAGAATTCTTGGTGGTCTTATGGCATTCATCAAGTCCGCTCAGAATTTCGCATTAACAAAGGGTACTGAACTTCAAGCTAAGACTTTGCCCTTATGATTTTTTTCACTCTTGCTTTTTTGCTAGGTCTTTTGGAAAGCCTTTTTTGATGAAATTAGCCTATCATTTTTGGTGCCTCCCAAATTTATATTACGTGAGAACCCATCACTTCCCGGAGGTCAATGGCTGCCTGGGGCATATCTGAACCCAGCAAAAAATTGCTTGAGCTTGAATGATCGAAGGAGCTTGGGTGATATAGCAGTGATGTATCGTGATGAAGGAGATGATGCAGTGCCTGTTCAGAAGATGACCCTGAAGGAATTGAGGATGGATGTTTGGTATGCTGTTTTTAAGTGATAACAACACATTCCCATATTAAATACATTGCTCATATGTATCACCATAGTTTTGTCCCGCGTCTCATCAAGGCAGTAACAAACTACAAATAAAAATGTTCATTAATTGCAGTCAAAACCATCCTTAAATTGCATGCAGTTCCCTCCTTATTGAAGATTAGGAGAGCCAGCGGATTTCACGTCAGCTGTGATGCTACGCGAGATCTTTTATGCATGACCCTTGGCATTTTCCTATCAAATATGTTAATCCATATAACCATTTTTTGGAAAGTGTAAAAAGAACCTGAACAAATGGTCCTTTTGTTTTTGTGAGCTCTCGTGCTTAACTGTTGATTGTTTCAATAAGAATCTTGTTGAATTCTATTTGTAGGTTAACTGCATATGCACTTGAAACATTGGGAATGGAGAAAGGATCTGCGATTGCAATAGATATGCCTATGGATGTGAATTCAGTGGTGATCTACTTGGCAATTGTGTTGGCAGGCTACGTTGTCGTATCAATTGCTGACAGCTTTGTTCCTGCTGAAATTGCAACTAGGCTGAGAATATCCAAAGCGAAAGCAATATTTACCCAGGTTACTTTCTTTCACATCCTCAGCCCCTTTATTTTTACTGTTGAAGACCTCGATGTATTGTTGTCTATGAATTCTTATGATTATATTATTTTTTTCTTTTTTCTGACATTGGATCTTGTGATTATCTACATGTGGAAACCTTGCTTTTCTGTGTGAATTATATCTGTTGAAAATTATGGATCATTCAGCACAATAGTGCAGGCTTAGCAATTTATTCTAAGAATAAGATGTGGTTGTGATACTATGTCAGTCTTTATTATCCAAGTTTCAATATAATTTCAAGACAAAAGGAGTCATCTTGGTTGAAAAATGCAGTTTTACCCCCCTCCCCCCCAAAATACCAACCAGGAAAGCTTTAAGTTTCCTTTATGAAATTCTCTTGTATGTGCTTCAATGATCACTTCGAGGTTTTTTCATACAGGGCCTGGTTTTGTTTACTCTCGTCCAATAGTGTGATTGTCCTTTTTTATTTTTTGTGCAGGATGTTATCATTCGTGGAGGCAAAAGACTGCCTTTGTACAGGTAATGCGCTTCTTTTTCTAAACTGTGAAAATCACTTCATTTGTCTTCTGTTATTAAGGTTGTCCTCACATATAGGTTAAACTCTGCAGTAAAGTTATCGATGCTCGTTCTCCTGTAGCGATTGTTATTCCCACTAGAGGCTCCCGCTTTAGTATAGAATTGCGTGATGGTGATATATCATGGCTTGAATTTCTTGGTAAAGTAAAGCATCTCAGGTATGAACTTCTTTTCTTTACCTTTTAACTAGTACATTAGCAACTCCTGGAGGAAATACTGTCATTTTATTAAGGGAAAGGATGAATTGAAGGAAATGACGCTGACAATGGTATCTAATGACTTGTCATAAAACTAAAATTTCTGGTCTTAGTTCTTTATTATGGTGTATATTGAAGATATAAAATTAATATGACTGTAATTCTG
Source organism: Embelia ribes (assembly GCA_001753735.1). NCBI lineage: Eukaryota > Viridiplantae > Streptophyta > Magnoliopsida > Ericales > Primulaceae > Embelia > Embelia ribes. The sequence continues at coordinate 4,879 of MKEJ01065973.1, forward strand.
TAGCTTTCTTGTTGGGCTGCTAGAGTTTCCTATCTCTAGTTGTTTTTGTGCACTTCTTAAGGTAGGAATTTAATTTTACTCCAAGGCTCAAAAAACATGTCGAGAGCTGCAAGAAGAGCAGCCCCATGCATAAAAAATTATGGGTCCAGATTTTGCTAATGTCACTGACATGGCATTTAATTTGTTGGTAAAATGTGGACCCTTAATTCTTTACGTAGGTTGCCAAGTGCAAGCAGCCCCACCCTGACCCGAGCCAATTCATTAATTTATATCATCAATCCTTCGAATGGTATTGTTGGGATATCCTTTTCTCAATAAGAAGTGTATTTAAAACTTCACTCATCTTTCTTTTGGTATTGGAGTCTCGTAATGTTTCTGTAATTGTTTCTTTCACGTCGAAATTGCAGAGGAGTTGAATTTTTGGCAGTAGAAGGACCTGTTGAATCATTCACGAATATCCTTTTCTCTTCTGGAACTACGGGTACATTTTCCGTATTACCATCTGGTCATGTAACCCAGATAACAAATGAACAAAGACTTGCGTTTCTATGATAAGGCCTTTTATTGGAAAATATATACACACATTAGATGATATTTACTCATCAGAACATATTTTTTGATGAACTCACAATTTTTGTCTTAATTTTAATTGCGAGGGATTCATTAAAGACTCAACTTTCACAAACAGAAACAAGCTTTTACAAGTTCCATGACAATGTGGACTACAGTTAAAATGTGGAGTCTGCCCAAGTTCACAAAGCATTTGTTAGCGCGGATAGGTCAAAACAAGTTGTCAATTACCTAACCAACAACTTAACTGGATTTGATTTTGTATAGGGGAACCAAAGGCAATTCCTTGGACCAGTGCAACACCTCTTAAATGTGCTGCAGATGGTTGGTTCCACTTGGATATTCATAGAGGTGACGTTGTTGCTTGGCCAACTAATCTTGGGTGGATGATGGGTCCTTGGTTATTATATGCTTCATTGTTAAATGGGGCATCTATGGCTTTATATAATGGATCTCCCCTTGGTCCTGGCTTTGCCAAATTCGTACAGGTATACCAGAAAGCCTGTTTGTATTTTGTATTCATATTATCTTATACTTGATTTTATTTTATGTATGTGGTTCTATCCTTGTAGACTTCAGAGAGTTAAATGACTACATGCTTAGTTTGCTTCTTTAATTCGAAAAAAAAGCCTTAGAGATTTTATTTGTAATGTCTGACTCGTTTATATCATGCAACTTGTGTAGGATGCTAAAGTAACGATGTTGGGTGTTATTCCGAGCATTGTAAGGGCATGGAAAACAACGAACTGCACAGCTGGCTATGATTGGTCTTCCATTCGGTTAGTCTAATTATTGGAGATCCAATATAGTGCATATATATTCTAGTTATTGTTTAAGAATTGTTGGTTTTTAGATTTTTAATTTTTTCTTACCTTGTAGTTGTTTTGGGTCGACTGGTGAAGCATCGAATGCAGATGAATACCTATGGCTGATGGGTAGGGCACTATACAAGCCTATCATGGAGTATTGTGGTGGAACAGAGATAGGTGGTGGATTTGTTTCTGGGTCATTTTTGCAGCCTCAGTCGTTAGCTGCATTTAGCACGCCAGCTATGGGATGCAGCCTCTTTATTATCGGAAATGACGGAAATATCCTTGTAAGCACCATTCAACCATACATCTTGAAGAAAAAAAATGGTTGCAGTTTTTGTTTTAGATTTTTTTTTCTTTATAAAACATTCTAATTAATTTCTATCGAACCTACTTCAGCCCCCAAATGTTCCCGGGATAGGTGAGTTGGCGCTCGGTCCCCTTATGTTTGGAGCTTCAGGCACGCTGTTTAATGCTGACCATTATAATGTTTACTTTAAAGGAATGCCCACTTGGAACGGAAGGGTAAGCTAAACTATGCATATGCATAGTTTTTACAAGAGTGCGTGAGATGAGATGTGATTATAGCTCATATGTGCTCATATTTATTTTTATTTTATTTTTTTATTTTTTGAACATTTATTCAGGTCCTAAGAAGGCATGGGGATGTGTTTGAGCTAACTTCTAGAGGATATTATCATGCACATGGGAGGGCTGATGATACGATGAATCTTGGGGGAATTAAGGTTTGGATTACATATGTTGCTTGTACTTTGCTTAGAAACCAGGTTGAAACGCCTCAACTGAATATGGACATGAAAAAAGAAATTGGTGTTGCTAAGGAAATGAAATTGCTTTTTGTGATAATTGATCTTGTTTCAACAAATTTCATCTTTTTATGGTTTTTACAGGTAAGCTCGGTTGAGATCGAAAGAATCTGTAATGCAGTAGATGGAAACGTCCTCGAGACAGCGGCTTTTGGGGTGCCCCAGCTAGGAGGTGGGCCTGAGATGTTGGTGATTGCCATTGTTTTCAAAGATTCTAATGATTCCACCACAGATTTAGTAAAATTACAAAAATCTTTCAACTCTGCGCTGCAGAGTAAACTAAACCCTCTATTCAAGGTATGCTACAACTATATCTTGTCGTTACTGCAATTACCCAATTATATTGCTCCATGGTTCGGTATTAATAATGAATAATACAGGTTTCTCGTATAGTGCCTATAGCTTCTCTACCGAGGACAGCATCAAATAAGGTTATGAGGAGGGTTTTGCGGCAACAATTTGCTGAAGCTGATTCGAAAATATGACCATGTTTATTGGTAACAAGATTAGTTTCTTCATCTGTATCGAATACGTTTGTTGTCTGTTTTATGGATGTAGCGGGTTGTTCTTTGTATCCAATAGCATCTCGCTAATTGACAATTGTTGCAAGTTGTAACACACGGATTAATTATGATTTAAAAATAAAAACACGTGCATTGGCTTTTCATTCAAATAAAGAAATGGATAGTTTTGTATGAAGCTGATAATGGTTGATAGTCTTTTTGTTTGATTAATTATTTTGTTTTCCAGGAAAATATTAGCATCATTGGTCTATAAGACCATACAAAGTGACGGTTTTTTCGTACGAATTTAAAATTTATCAAAACGAGAGGTTTAGGTGGACTTGCACACGAATAAATTCCAGTGAAGATACTAATCAAATTAGCTTATAAATTTGTTACGTGTAACATAGTTTAAGGCTACAAATACTGCAGTAATCATCGATATTACATGATTTCACAAAGTTCCTAAAACATACAGGACTATGAGCTAGTTCACATGTGTAACTATCTATACATAATACATCCGAGTTTTGATTTATATTTTTCTCTTTTGCACAAATCCATGTTCCAGATATAAGACAAGGGATATTAATCCTTAGTCCTCACTCAACTACGAGGGCACTTTAGAACGTGGGTACGGACGATATTGGTTATTTCGAAGAGCACAACAGCCTACAGAATAGACGATGATGACGAACACGAGGAAACCTGTGCTCAACAGAGCCAAATCCCGGCTCTTAGTCTTGATGTTGGCCAGTACGCCAGCCTTGCATGACTTGCAGTCGTAGCAGAGCAATGATTGGTTGTTGCTCCAAGTCTTACAGTCAGTGTCTGGCACCGCTGGGCCCCCCTTGGGAGCGGTCCAGAAGGTGGCGTTGTGGAACTCGTAGCCACAGTAGGTTGGAGGCTTGCAACAACCGGACTACATAAAATTGAGAACCGTAATGGTAAGTAATGTAGCATATCAAACATAGAAGAGAAATACTGGTTAACTTCATTAGTTTTGGTACTAAATAAACATCTTAAACTTATGAACTCAAAACAATATCGCAATTTGTTTTTGTACAGAAATGTCACTAGCTCATGGGACCAAGACTGTACAAGAACTTTTTGTATTGAACTAGATGACATGACGGTAACGTACGGGCGCTTGAGTCAAGCACTAAATTAATATTCTGAATACATTGCGGTTCCATCATCGGATAAATTTTTGCTCACACAGTCTCATTATACGAACAACAAATCTTAAAAATGATCTCCCGTACATAATGTGTCCATATTGTAATGATAACGTAAGTCATGGTTAGACTGGAAACCGCGTTGTGAGCAATTCATTTACAAATTAGCTCAAGCCTTTATGATTTCATAATCCAATCGGCCTAGGGGTTGATTTTAGGGTTCATTCATTAATTAAAAGACGTAATAAACCCGACTTAACTTAAATCATGTAAAGTTTTATAATGTAAACTCGAAAGAAACTTTAAATCTTCAAATTAACATCACAGCTCGAGCCTTATCAGTTTTGATAAACACCTGAGAAGGGAATTAAAGCTCATTTTTGGTACAATTTCGATTATTTACAGGACTGATTATAATTTGGCCGACTGCGGTATCATTAGTCAATTAGCCAAAACAATCCTTAAAAAATACTTTTTTGTAGGAATATTCGTCTTTAGATAATTTTTTCATAAAAAATTTACCTCAATCGGAGACAATTTCCTCTTGCTAAAATCCGCGGCCATCTCCGTACCATCCCCATGAAGCCTTCCACACACATTAGCATCAACCAAACAACTCCTAATCATAACCCAATACTTCTCGTTAACGAAATGATTTTGCAGCCAATTCGAGTAATCCCCAAGCCTATACTCCTTGAACCCCTTCTCTGATATCGCCTTCCCCATACCCTTATTTGTAACAACAATCGTAAAAATGGTACAACAAATCAATCCGACAATCAACAAAAACATGAAGGTTAGATAAATCCACATGAAAACTTGGATGCGACAACACGAGCCGATCAAACCGAGTAACGAGACAAGGAGGAGGCATAGGCCTAGGAGGAAAAGAGGGTATTGGAGGAACTTTTGGCAAATGGAGGATTGGTTAATGTAGATGTATAAAGAAAAGCCGATAATCGAGAGGGACAAGAGGAGGGTTAGGACATTGATGATGGCGATGAAGCCGTCGCTAAACCGGACCATGGTTGTGATCAGATCTCTAGAGAGATGAGAGAAAATGAAGGAATAGAGGCAACGGTTATTGGAATAGCAACAAGAAAAATAAAATAAAAAAAGTGCCAGGGATGGTCGTTTTGCATGCATGGTAGGAGTTAAAAGGATAGTTTGGAATGCTGATACATTTGAAAATTTGCTTTTTAAAATTATTTTTGAAATTTGATTATAAAATCAGGTATAATCCTAGTTTGATAAATAAATTATAAAAATTAATTTGATAAATATTGTAATATTTAGTAAAATAAAGTTTCGTTGAAATAAAGTTGATATTTCTCATGGATCATTCTTGTGCAAATGTTCAATACAATCCGAGACCCGTAGATTGATCATTTCGTGGTTCGAAGCTTCGGGTGTTTTCGGCAGATTTCATTTTGTTCCGTTCGTAGTTTGATTTCGAGGTATATACCTTTTTCTACTCGCCATTAAATTCTCTGCGTGTTAATATAATTTATGTCGTTTCGTTTTTTCGGGGACAATTTCTATATTTTCATGCCATTCGTGTGCAAAATAAAATTAGGAAATGTGTTTCTTGTGCTATATAGACCATTTTCATGTATAGGAACACGATCATTTGAGTAGCAAAGCTCAGAAATTTTGGATGCGCGAGAAGTGGCATTCGGGTACCAATAGACAGGATAAACCTTATGTGCCATGACACTCTTCCCTTCCTCCGGATGCCGATGACAAATTCCCCCCAAGAAGAGATGCCGTTGTCGATTCATCCCAAAAGTTGTGCAGTTACGGAGCAATGTCACCTTAATTAGGTTGATCAGCTCCAGGTGATGATATCAGACTATATCACCGATGACTAAATAACATTGTTAGGCAACAACATTTTGTCAAATCTTGTTAGAGTTTGTCTCATATTGTTTAAGTGTTCATCGAGCTTGTAATTGATAATGTCGGGTTCTAAATGATCATGAATATAAACATGAATTATCATCAGTCAAGTTTGATACACGTTAAACATGCATTATCATTAAACGATCACGAATATAAGAATCTTTATGTTGATTTTAGTGATTGACACAATTAATACATGTTTATATTTATTGTTGTTAGTATAACAAATATTAATGAAATTATGATAAAGATAATATAAAACAAAAATGAAGATACAATAAAAAGTTTGACTTCTACCCCAATTCACTACAAGAAAAATAGCTTTTAGCGACGGA
>MKEJ01065975.1:0-12349 GCA_001753735.1 Embelia ribes
GTGTAATAAATCAGAAAAGTATTTAGGAGTATAATTGTCAATTTGAGTATCAAATAATTGTGATAAAATTCATTTTTGGACTTACATAAAACTTTGTGCTTGCCCAAACTTTAAATTATGGATGGAGGGAGTACAATTTAGTGGTTATCAATTGAAAAAAATAAATAATTTGTTTTGATCAAATGAAAAAATTGGATAATACATGATTGTAAATTGTAAAAAATAAAAAATATATGGTTACTGTTTACAACTGTCCTGTAATATATGGTTGTTTATATATTTTACCCTAATTTTTGTGGATAGATTTTTAAGAGGGAGCCAATTAGTGTGTCGTTAAAATTTCAAAATTTATATCTTTCCATAATTTTCGAGGTGGGGCCTTGGCCACCGCACCGCATGTGATTCAAAAGCCCCTAATGATATTTTTAATTGAGAAGCCAAACTTTCATTAAATGAGGGAAATGGTGTTACATTGCAACACTCACGGGAAAGAAAATCTAACCAAAAAGTGTGACGCAACATCCAAATAAGCAAAACCGTACACGCAATACAACTTTTGTTAATGCATCAGCTACTACATTTGCTTTCGTGCAGACGATTGACAGCCACAATGGTAAAAATCTTGGCATTTTTCGAAAAATGTTGGACCATTGCTCTAATTAAGAAGAAATTGCTGATCTTGACTCCTGCATTAAAGTTGCAATAAAACAAACATAGTTAACTAAGCATGTGATAGTTTGCAATTTTTTTGTAAATAAAAAAATTGTGATAATTGTAGGTAAAAGGAATAGATTATTGGGCATCTCCATTCACTCATTAAGCCTCGGCCATTGTCTTCATTTTACAACACAATGACACGAAGCAGTTATTGCATTTGTCTGCAAATATAGTTATATTCCAAATATGGACAATTATCAATTACTTGACAGCCTCGCTTTGTCTCTTTTGCAGAATAGTTTTTTTTTTTTTTCCAATAATTAAATTCTCAATTAATAAAGAATGTCTACAGAGAATATTCGGGCCAATAAACGTAATGTAACCCATTATCTAATAAAAAATATTTTTATCTTTTTTTATTATTATTATTTTTCTCTTTTAGCGGTGCATGTCTTTTTCCCCTCGATATACACACACACACTAGCAATACAATACGCACTATAAATGCATATACTTTTATTTATGAAAAATTGATGATGAAAAAGTAGATGTTGCAAAGAAATAAATTGGAGAAGATTATAAACGGTGGCACTACAAGAATTATGGTGTTTAGGAATTGTCATATTGCAATGGATCCAAATTTGTTCCAAATTGGAACGGATTTTGCAATCGCATGTTAAAATTTTGATCCAGAAACGGATTTTGCAACGGACTTTTGAAATGGATATTAGTTCGTTCTATATTGTGGTGCCATCGTGTTATAGGCACCGAAACTGTAAGTATATATTAATTATATTTAGTTTTTAATTATTGTTTTATAAATTTCATTATCATGAATGTTAGAAGTGATAAAATTTACTTACATTTTAAAATATTATGAAACATGTGTAGGTGAAAAATGAATAGTGACAGATCATGGATGTATAGAAGAGTATTAATGGAAAAATTAAATCCTGAATTTACGAGTAGTATATAGGAGTTCGTAAATTTTGCAAGTAATCAACCTCGGTTTATGGATGGAAATAAAATTAAGTGTCCGTGTAAAAAATGTGGAAATAGGGAAATTTGTAGAAGTTGGGGACGTATTGGTTCATCTTTGCTGAAAAGGTTTTGTACATAATTATTTTGTTTGGAATCTGTACGGTGAGGAAAATATTTTGAGAAATACATGCCATGAACCTGAATAATATTATGGCTCCTTGAGTCATTTTATTGTGTCCGAGGCTATATTGGATAGTATAAAAACCCATAATCCATTCCATACTATGGTAATGGATGCGGAGGATCCTAGCTTGATTCCAAAATTTGAGCCGTAATCCCCAGATCGGATGACACAACAGTTATATGATACGCTCCATGTGGCGGAGCAAGAATTGTGGCCCAGTTCATCACATTCACAATTATCAGTTGTATCTCGGATGTTGAGCCTTAAATAGGAATATAATCTTTTAGAAAGATGCTATGATTTATTGGAATTTTTGAATGAAGTTACCTAAAAACAATCTATAACTTTCTATTTCTATAAAACAAAAACGTTAGTTGAGGGTATTGGACTTCCTATGGAGGAGATTCATTGCTGCCAAAATTATTATATGATATACTGAGGAATTGATAGTGAACTCACAAGCTGCAAATTTTGTGGGAAAAACAGATATAAGCCTAGGAAGGTTGGAGCTTCGAGCAGGAGTAAGAGCGTACCATGCAAAAAGATGTATTATTTCTCACTATCACCACGGTTGCAAAGGTTATATCATTCGGAGGCGACGACTAGTTACATGAGATAGCATGAACGCCATTAGTCAAAAGCGGGTATCATGAATCATCCATCTGACTCGAAGGCATGGAAACATTTTGATGAAACTTACCCACATTTCAAAGCGGAGCCGTACAACGTGAGGTTGAGACTTTGCACTGATGGATTTTTAGTGTTTGGACAATACGGTGAGAATTACTCATCTTGGCCAATTGTGGTAACTGTTTACAATCTGCCCCCATGGTTGTGATGAAGGAACAATATATATTCCTTACCATTATTTTTTCTGGTCCTAAGAATCCAAAACATAAGATAGATATTTTTTTGCACCATTAATTGCATAATTGCAACACCTATGGACAGATGGTCTCATGAAATACAATGCTACAACGAAGTGAAATTTTCAATTACGAGTAGCTTTGATGTGGACAATTAGTAACTTTCTGGCATACTCTGAGTTATCGGCCTGGTTGACTACTGGAAAATTGGTATGTCCCTATTGTATGGATGACAGTGATGCATTCTACCTATCGAATGGAAGGAAGGTGTATTGGTTCAACAACCACCAAAATTTTCAAGATGGTGAGCATATTTTTCTAAGAAATAATACACACTTTTTGAGAAACAAAACTATTTTAGAGGATGCCCTACCTATTAGGATTGGACATGAGATCTTTATACACATAAGCTAACTTAGAATGAGAAATTTACTGAATTTGAGGGTGAAAAGTATAATGAAAAGATAAACAGACTTACTGATTGTGGATGGAAGAAACAAAACATCTTTTGGGATCTCCCTTACTGAAGTTAGAACATTATCCATCACAATCTAGATGTCATGCATATTGAGAAAAATATTTTTGAGAATATATTTAACACAGTGATGTGTGTTCCGGATAAGAAGAATGATAATGCAAACTCAATTGCAAATTTTGAAATATTTTGCAACCGCCCCACCCTGAAATGAAATGAAGCCGAAGGTAAGTTTCCCAAAGCCTCGTACCAGCTAGAAAATCCATCTGTATTGGTAATTGCTTGGTATATAAAGTGACTAAAGTTACTTGATGGGTTTGTCTCCAATTTGGGTCGATATGTGGATTGTAAAAAAAGATACATTCAAGGCGATGAAAAGTCATGACTTCCACGTATTTATTCAAACGTTGATGCCAATTGCTTTTAAACTATTCCTTCCCAATAGCGTGTGGGAACCTCTTATGGAACTCAGTTTATTTTTCAAAGACGTCACAAGTGCTACACAATCTAAAGAGCATATATGGAGATTGGAGACAAATATTTTGCTAATACTTTGCAAATTGGAGAATATATTTCCTCCTAATTTTTGGGACTCGATAGAACACTTTCCCGTCCACTTTCCTTATGAAGCCCAAATTGCTAGTTTAGTTCAATATTGGTGGATGTATCCGTTCAAGAGATATCTTGGAAAATTGAAAAAATATGTAAAAAAATAAAGCACACATTGAACGATTGATAGTGAATGCTTACGTAACTAAAGAAGTTGCATTGTTGTGCTCCAACTTTTTTGAGCCTCATGTACACACTAAGCATCAAAAAGTTGGTTGTAATAATGACGGTGGAGGACACGTTTATCAAATTCTGGAAAATCTATCTATAATCAATTATCCGAGATGCCCTGGTGGCAAGAGCATGAGACGACATCTTGATACCAGAGAAATTATGATTGTGCATTCTTACATCCTCTCCAACAGTCTGGAGATTGATCATTATGTGAGGTTAGATAAATACTTACTTATGTTTATCTCTTGTAATTTTAGTTGCCTAATATAATTATTCTTGTTGTTTAATATATTAGAATGTATGCTAAGGAGTTGCAAGCCCAGAGACCAGGAATCGGTGGGCAGGAGATTGATGTTGCACTCCATTTAGAATTCCTTATGTGATTCAAAAATTATGTAAGTATAGCAAATTTGGAAATTATGCAAATTTATATACTGTTAAAATTAATTACTTATTGAAATTTCCTTTGCTAATATGTAGGTTAATGCTTACAGTGAGCAGAATCCATTTATTCTTGCTCTAGCAGACAGACCATTGGGTTTGATACAAACATATCTTATGTACTTTGTAAATGGATTTAAGTTTTATTCTATTAACTGCACATCAAATAAGTTATCATCGAACAGTGGAATACGTTTGAAGGGGACAAATTACGCGGATTTGTCAGTTGATTACTACAACCATTTGCGGGAATTTATTGTAATCGGGTATCCGAAATTGTCGATAAATAGAACAACATTGTACAGGTGTGAAAGGTTTGATACAAGCAGAGAGGGAATCCGTGCTATTAAAAAATATAATCATGTAGAAGTAAACAATGGAAGAAGATACAATCAATACAATCTGTTCATTTTTGCCGTGCAGGAAACACAAGTATGCTTTGTGCCTTATCCTACACTATCGAGATAGAACTCACCGCGGCTAGTAGTTTGCAAAGTTAAATCTCGTTTAATTCTTGACATACCGATATCTGATGGGTTTACAGATGATAATGTAATGCGGCATTCCAAGAAGATGAAATGAATGGGGAAGCGATTATGATAATAGATCAAACACCAATTGACGAACTTAATTACCCTCCTAGAAGCTTTACAGAAATTGATGAAACAGTGGGTGATTAAGTTGAGGAAGAAGAATCCAAACCTGATGACGATAATGACACGATTTATAATGGAGAAGAAGACGAAGATGATGACAATGCGAATGAAAATGTGTACGATAGCAATGAGAATGATTAAATATAATTTGTACATTTTAATTGCTCTGTATTATTGTACATCTGGCTCAATTTAATGTCTATTTTATTCTAATTTAATTATTCATGTATTGTATTATTTTCCTAATTTAGTGACATAATATATTAAAAAATTCTATCATTTGAATAAAACTTATGGGATTTAAAATTATTTAAATATTTTAGCTGCAATAATAATATTACAATAAATTATTTTAATATTTCAAGATAGTAAATATTTAAAAACTTTATACATTTGTAGATGTTTATATATATGATTTTCAAAAAATTAAATAACTGAAACGGAATTTGAAACAAATAATATCTGTTTCAATTTGGAACGGATTTTGAAATGGATCCGTTGCAAATTCCATTTCATAATCCATAGCAACATTTCAATTCCCGGCAAAACTCTAAAATAGATTTTGAAACATAATTTGCAATGGATCTGTTGCAAAATCCATTCCATTATCTGGTGCAAAGCGACAGTCAAATCACCAATTTTTAAATTCCCATTGTAAGATTTTGCAATGGATCCATTTCAAAATCTATTGCAATACCCCTTGCAACTTTTCACTTCACGGGTAAAATATTGAAACAGAAGTTGCAATAGATTTTGCAACGAATCCGTTTTAAAATCCATTTCAAAATCCATTGCAATGTAATCTATAAATATAGACACTTAGACAAAACAATTTCCCACACAATCTATTCTTGTATATATACATACCATGAGTTGCTACTATTTCCACCATCCACCGTTGCCTTGTGCCTGCCTGTCACTGCCTCATGCCAATCTGTTACACTTCCCCTCCCAGCCGCACGTCGTCTTCGTGCTTCAGGCACCGTATTTATGAGAAAATTCTCAACCCTTACATTATAATTAAAATTATATATTAATGTTTATATGCATGGTTATATATATATATATTTATGCATGTTTAAATCGTGTTGTTTAATTATGTTGTTAAAATTATTTGTTTTAACATTGTTTGAAATTTGTTAAATATAATTTGTTAAGGATAAATGTTGTAGTTTAAATGATGTTATTATGTTTTAAATCATTTATATTATGGTTTGAAATTTGTTATTATTTTAAGGCTAAATTAGGGTTTGAAATTTGGCCTTTAAATTTGTTAAGGTTAAATTACAAAATTATTTTGTTACGGCTAATTATGTTTTAAATTAGGATTTGAAATTATTTAAATTATGTTAACAAAAACTTTATATTAAAAAAATAATTTGTTAAGCTTATAGAGTTAGGGTTTGAAATTTGTTAAGGCTAATTTGAAATGCCCAATTATATTATTGTGTTATTATGAAATTACAAAAATGTTATATTACATTTTTAGTGAATAATAATGTTGTCAAAATATGCCCAATTGTAGTTGGATAAAAAATTGTTGTAGTGTACAAAAATATTATACAAAATTGTTGTAGTTTATAAATGTAGTTTAAATGTTGTAGTTTAAAATGTTGTTAAAAAAATATTGTAGTTTAAAATATTTTTGCCAAAACTGTTGGATAAATGTTGTAGTTTATATATGTAGTTTAAAATGTCGTTAAAAAATGTTGTAGTTTAAAATATTACTAAAAAAATATTGTAGTTTAAAATGTTGTTTCAAAAATATTGTAGTTTAAAATGTTGTAATTTTAAATATGTTATTGGTATAAAATGCTTATTATATATAAGTTGGATAAAAGGATAAAATATGTAAATTAGTAACTTTATATGGAAGATAAAATATTAAATATTTACTTGATAAAAAAAATTAAAAATCTCAAAAAACAATGTTATATATAATTTTGAAAATTATGATAATGTATTAAATTTATGTGTTATAAAATGCTTATTATAAATAAGTTGGATAAAGTAATAAAATATGTATATTTAGTAAAGTTTATATGGAAGATAAAATATTAGATAGTTACTTGATAAAACAAAAAACATGCAAAACAAAATGTTACATATGATTTTGTAAATTATGATCATGTATTAAAATTTATATAAAAGATAAATTTTAACTAGGTTATTGGTATAAAATTTTTATTATAAATAAGTTGGATAAAATATTAAAAAAATTATAATGTAGCATATTTTATATTAAAAATAAAATTAATATAATTTATTGGGCAAAAATGCATATAAAAATTAGATAAAATATGAAATTATGACAATAAATTAAATTTTATATAACAAATAAAATAATGTATTTGTATTGTAATTAATACATATGTCGCATCGAGTTTATCATTCGTATTCCAGTAGTAGCCATTCTCAGCCTCGACGAAATTATGTTGTCGGGACTCGACGTCGTCATTATGAGGACATGGATGCCAAAGATCTTGAGGGTCTCTCTTTTCCTCCCCTTGCTGGTGTTCGTGCTTATAGAAAGGATGATACTCATAACCAGTCTCCAATTGGGTCCACTGGATCCAACCGAAATGTACAACCTACGACTGGATCCCGTTCATGGGTTCCCAATCCAGCGGATATTGTCGAAAGGTGAGTCATGTTGAAATTTAACTATTATTTATATTTTTATTATATTCTTCCAATATTTAAATATGTTAAAATTAAACGAAATTGTGTTTAGGAATATTAAACCTATTCAATAGATTTCGCATATCATGAGGAAATGCTACCAGTACTTCCTCCAGGATGACAAAACAGGCGGAGCCTTTTGTCCGACTCTAATATCGACTGCTATTATGTTTAAGCCACACTAAGATGCAACATCACAACTTATATACATATTACTATACTCAAACATTTACAACACCTCCACACTACATGCTCATACTAATACATATACAATGCAACTCCACAATTATGTATGTTACAATGCATAATATATAACACATTATATATTATTTAAAGCGAAAAATTAACCAATTGTCCCGCTCAAGACCCCCGCATAACCTGTACGATAATGTATAGATTAATATTTTTTTTTCAATTAATTTTTAAATTATTCTGAACATTTAATTTTTAGTTTTAATATTTTTGAACTTTAATTTTTAAAATTTTGGTAATTATTAATAATTAAAAAAAGTTGCCTTTTATTTTTATTTTTATTTTTTATTTTGGAACGGATTTTCCGTTTCTAATTGCAATGAATTTATCCGTTCCAATTTGGAACAGATTGGATTCCGTTCCATTGTGGAACGGATTTCCGTTTTAAATATTTAATTATATTATAATTATTATGGAATAGATTTTGAAACGCATATTCGTTCCAATTTGGAATTAAACTTTTCTGTTTCAATTTGCAATGTGTGATATTAGAATGGATATCGTCCATTCCAAAATTCGTTGCAAGTCGTTTATTACAACAGAAAAAGGAACAGATCTTTCCTTCCTGTTTAGTTGTATTAGTTTGATAACAATTGGGTGAATAATATGTATTTCTCTCAAAATAAATTAGTATGAGACTAACTTAATAGAGTTACTCTGCCTTCCAATCAGATATTTACATGCTTAATTTGACATACCATATTGATGCAAATTCTACATATCCTTCTTCAATTGAAATAAAATGATTGCCAAAGCCATAAAATATCATTGAAATCGATTTGCATGATATCAAAATTACAAGGAAACAAGTATAAAAGAAAGAATTATTTGATAATGAGTTAACAGGAAAATAAGTGAAATTAGTATAACATGCTTTCATTATTATTGCGCTTCCTTTCCCTATTGCAAGTACAACGATGAAAAGATCACAAAACAAGGTTTCACTTCAAATGAAAAATTAATTCAGATGAAAATCTATCTATATTTTACTTCAAAGGAAAAAAAATTAAATATGCAAATTTACCTATGAATAGATTACCAAACAAGGATAATTCAACCCCTTGGAATATTTGGAGTGGATCACAGAAAAGGTCACCAAGTTTTAATAAAAGTTAATTTGATCCCTATCTTTCTAATGTAACAGCACTTTGACCCACAATTTTTGAAAAAGGGACAGAGTTGGTCCTTATTATGGACAAAGAGTCGATAAATTGTGAAAATCATATCAATTGACCTGCTTCAGATTCTTTTGGAGTAAATTAGTCTTTTCATAATCATTTACGCTGGTATAGTCTCCTACTATGACCGCGAAAGGGATTTCGAAAATACAAAACTATATTGAAAGTCAACAAATAAGGAAAATCGTATCAACTTACATGTTTGTGATCCTTTCAAGTAAAGTAGCCTTTTTATAATAATTAGTTTCCTACTATGACAGCGATAGTGATTTTGGAAATTAGAAAAATATAACGCAAGGGACCAAATCTATCATGATTTCAAAATTTTGGGAACAAATCCCTCAATTATCAATATTTGGAGACTATCAATATTTCCATTGGAACCAAGGACCAAAAATTTTTAGTCCAAACTATGGTATAGTTTGTGTGATTCACCCTGATACTTGGTTTTTAGAACATTGTTATCATTGTCGTTATTGATATTATTCAAGTGGATTAAGCACGCCATCTAGAAATAGGACACATGTTTCTGTTGCAATGATGGGGTACTCCACTATCACTAATTATATACTAGTTATTGACTACTATTATGATTTTTACCATCTTGGCTAGCAAAATTCTGGTTTTTGTTTTGCCTTTTATGCTCATCTATCGCGCACTATATGTGATGTTAATAGAATATTTCAAAATTTCAAGAACAAGAAGACAATATCAGCACCAAAAAGGTGTAAGATTTCACACCAAGATCATGTTACATGGTCCCGGTTTATGAATAGTGGCGCCTTAGGTGACACTTGGCCCTTATCTTTTGAGCAGGAGAGTCACCACATTTGCCGACCTTGAAATAGAAATAGATGGCGATTAGGTAAAAATAATGTTGTAAAATTATGTTGAATATAATTACCATCTTAATAATAATTGGTGTGATTTTACACACACACATATATATACTTATGAATAATTTAAAATAACTAGCATATTAACACACGCGATGTGTGCATCGTTTAAACTATAATTATAATAAAAAAAATAATTTAATTAAAAATAAAAATCAACCAAAAATTTAATATAGATAATTCCTCAATTTGTCCATTTAGAGGTAGATTGAAATTTGGAATAAATAGTATTTTTTAATCCGTATGTATGATATAGTGGGCGTTTTTAAGTAATTTAGTGGCACGCCAAAATGAGGGAAAGGAAGTTAACAGAGGTAAATCAGGGCAATGAGAAGTGGTGGTAATAGGGTTAAATACCTTTTTTGTTCTTTAGTTTGAAAAAAGAGGCAAACCATTTTACATTGCCTAAGGGGTAAAATAGGCAATCTAAAAAGTGAAATGGGTTTCACTTTTTGTAACCATCCAAAATGTATTCCCTTTTAAACCGAATAAATTTTAGATCAAATTAAAAAAATGTAAGAGAGAGAAAGAAGTTGATTGAAATTTGGAAGGAGAAATGTTTTTTAGTCCGTTTGTATGATATAGTGTGAGAGAGAATTAAAAGAGATGCGCTAAAATGAGTGATCCGCTAAAATAAGAGAGAGAATTAAGAGTGAGGAAGTTAGTAGAGAAAAATCAGGGTAATAAGAAGTGGTGGTGATATGGTTAAATACCTTTTTTCTCTTTTAGTTTGGAAAAAAAGGCAAATGATTTTACATTGCCCAAGGGATAAAATAGGCAATCTAAAAAGTAAAATGGGCTTCACTTTTTATAACCTCCCAAAATGTGTTCCCTTTTATAATAGTATAGATGTAAATTACATTTATAACTCTTATCCTTATTATCTCTATCAGTTATCACTAACACGCCCCCTCAAGTGAAAAGGTAGATTAAGTACACGGAGCTTGTCCCGAAGAAGAGTAAATGAGTAGACGATAAGGGCTTCGTAAGGGTGTCGGCTAGCTAGTCACGAGAACTTATAAATCGAACAACAAGAGACTTGCTAGCAACTTTTTCACATACAAAGTGAATATCAACTTCAATATGTTTACTACTCGCATGAAAATATGATTGGTTGCTGAGTAAGTATCTCCAATATTATCATACCATACAACAGACGATGTAGAGAATGAAATATCCAAATCACGAAATAAGTATAGCACCATGAGAGCTCTGCAGTGGGAGCAGCCATAGCACGATATTTCACCTCATACTAGATCGTGCAATAGTCGATTGCTTATGAGAACACCAAGAAATAAGGTTTAGTCCTACATAAATATAATAACCCATAATTGATTGTCTATTATCAGGGTCACCGGCCCAGTCTGCAACACAAAAGGCATTCACCACTCGAAAGAAAGAACGTTGTATAAATAAACCACGATGAATCGAGCCTTTGAGATACCATAAGACTTGCTTGACTAAGCCAAAATTTAGCAAAGTGGTATATGCATAAATTGACATAGACAATGGACTTCAAAGGAAATATCAGATCTTGTAAGCAAGATAATTAAATGCCCCAACAACATTGCGGTAGTGAGTAGGATCCTTAAAAGGATCATTAGTACCTGGCTAAGCAGAAGTAGAAGGCGAGAGTAGAGTAGAGTAGTAAAGGGCTTGGCAAGGAACATACCAATCTGATAAAGGTCATAAATATAGCACTGCTGAGTAAGAAAAGATCCATCGAAGGTGCGAAGAATCTTGACACTAAGAAAATAATGTAAATCACCAAGCGATTTGACAGCAAAATGAGTCCCAAGTGAAGAAATCAACGAATCAACTAAAAACTGAGATGAGTTTGTAATAATGATATCATCTAAATAAACCAAGACATAAATGCATGTACATCGGTATTGGCAAACAAAGAGTGAAGGATCAACCCAAGAATTATAGAAGCTACAAGATAAAAGCTTTGAACTGAAGTGAGAACACTAGGCCTGTTAACCCTATTTGAGTCCATATATAGCCTTCTGTAGCTTGCACACATAATTGGAAAAGCGTGAATTAATAAAAGCTGGAGGCTACTGCATATACACATCCTCGGACAAATAACCATAAAGAAGTGCATTACAAACATCAACTTATAGACTAACCAAAAGAAACAACTAAAGGCAAGACAAGAAAAATGGTGGTTTTTTGACCACATGACGGAATGTCTCATCAAAATCAATACCCTACTGCTAATGAAAACCCTTAGCAACCAATCAGGCTTTATACCACTCTAAAGATCCATCCGATTTTCGCTTTATGTGGAACACC
>MKEJ01065976.1:0-11687 GCA_001753735.1 Embelia ribes
TTAATATTAGGTGATTCTCTTTAGTTTAATATTATGATGGAGATGAATGGTTTGCAGACTGATTGATCAATAAAATTTGATAATTTTTTAATTTATCTTATTTTTTTTTTTTTTATTGTTTTTTGTAGCCGAGCTACATTGTTTTCTTTTATTCTTCATAGTCATCTTACGTCACCTCAATATCGTTCTCGCTTGGAATCTGATGCCCTAATCTTTTATCATTTTAGCATGACGTAGTTTGTATAGCAGCAATACTAGACAACTAAACTAGCTTGGCATTTACACTAACCAATCCAATTTCTTCTTTTTATGAGTAGGATACTTCACGTAACATACTTGAACTGCTTGTATAGCAAAGATAAATGGCTCATACTTCTGAAATCGGTATTTTTCATTTATATCAACAAGACCGTATCGTTTGTGAACTTTTGTCCCTCTAGGTGTTGGATCAAACCACTCACACTTGAATATTATTGTTATTTTTATGGAAAGTATCGAATACTCTAATTAAACGATTTCTATTGCACGACCAAAGTAACATGTCGATGTAGGATGATCAGAGAGGTCAACAGAACTATAAATACCACAATTTGTAGTAACTTTATTAGAACCGTGCTTAATTGAATCGCATTTGTATCTGTTCATAAAATAGCTCGGGTACGTTTTGACTATTCTGCTTAGGCCAATGCGATATTGTATTTGAAGTTGTTGTAGTGAATATTTGCTGGATTAGAGATCACTTATTCAATAAAAGTTAGGTAAGATAATGCAAATCATATACAAGTTGAATGAAAGTTGCAATATACGTAATTCTTGAACCAAATGGCAAGATATTTGTCAATACAGTCGTCAATTTCAATACTAGTGTGACCATAAACGTCTTGTATTTCCTAAATAATTTTTCTACGCATAAGTAAAACATATAATATGTATACCTAACCAATAAATATTTTACACATTTAAATCAAAATACATACGTAACACTTACAAGACATAAGGTCAGATCTCTGGGCAATTAAGAAAAATGTATATCCTTGTTATGTTGTATTCTTTGTTATCAAGTATTTTTTCAATTAAAAAAAGTCCCCGCCACTTCAACTACATAAATATCAAATAATACTTTTAATAAAATATTATCTATCGTCTTTTTGATCAGAAAATGGCCGTTAAATAAGATTTGTCGCCACCACCGAAACCCTAAATGCAGTGGATGAAATAAAATATTAAAAAAATACAGCAACCATTATAGTGATTGGCTAGTTGACGATAACAGAGGCGTGTCATTTTTCGGCCATATTTTACTGTCTATTATGCATCGCGAAAAAGTGATCGGAAAGTAATTGGTAATAATCAGGTGCATATTTTTCCCAGCAATAATTAGCATCAATTGAATTGGTCAGTGACGAAGGTATTGGGAAATCGAAGCTAAGTGGACAATAAAGAAAATTAATTTTACTATTTACTTTTTGGTTAGCAAGTGAACGATAAATGGTAAAAAAATAATACCTACAACAAACTGTGATTTTCTTGTAGTGAGATAAGCAGAAGCAGAGTAAATAAAATAAAATAAAAGAGAAGCAGTTGTGAAAGCAGAGTTTTGGCTTGCCACTTCCATGGGTGCTTCTCTTTTTATACGAGATAGATCTGAGTCTTAACATAAGAAATGAAGGACAAAGAGCGTGGGTGTGTATGTTTTACATAAATCGTTAATGAAAGTGAGGTTTAGTGGGTCCAACTGTTGGCGAGTCTAGGCGGTGATCGATCCCTTCGGAAGTTTTAATTTCGATATCTTAACCTCTCCGATTGTGCAATTGTTGCTTCTATAGGTTAAGCCAAACTTGATTGAAATATTTAGGAGCGTGCTATTAAATTAATATTCCAACTCTTATGATTACGAGTATATCATACACCAACCATATTAAATTTCTTGTACATAGAATATCTCAAATTCTTTGATATAGTTGGACCAATGGTTGATTATTTGCTTTTGTATAAGACCATGAAACAATATGAGACACGTAGAATATACATAGTAGCGGATCCATAATATATAAGTTTAAAATTTATGAGAATTGATGAAATTATACAAAAACAATTGTAATTAGAAATAGAAATATATCATCAAAGAATTTAATCCCAGAAGATTATGAGCCGGCTATATTCCAGAGAAAACCAATAAGTAATGTACATGTACTTGAGAAAATGGAATTGCTAAATTGTCAGATGTTGCATTTTGCCGGGATGCGAGTGTCTAACTATATTATAAATTGTGTAACTGTAGGGCTCAATTTTGTACTAAAAAAATAAAATTTATTAATAAAACATTAATATAATTTTTTATTAATAAGTTTTATTTTTATGACTGTGAAATCATATCTCATGGTTACACTTTTTTTTTTTATATGTTAGACGCTGTACGATAATTGCGTAACTCCATTCATTAACGGTGAATGCCCCTATAACAAATGACCAATTATGTGCTACGAATGTTGCAGGCATTAATGATAACTTATAAAATAAACATCATTTTTCTAATCTGTGAGGTCAAATGACCAGTTGACGTTGCATGCCTAGATTTTGTGGGCCAGCAATTGGTGCGCTTAACACTTTTTATAAAATTAAAAAGGCAATAAATGTGTTTTACCAACAAAAACATAATTTTGCACATGAAATTATAGAAATATTTCTAAATTTTTTATTACATAAATTTATTTTTATAGCTAAAAAATAATGCATTACCCTTACAACAATAAAAACTGAGTCCCATAAATTAGGTATGTTGGGGATTTGGTTCAGATAAGAATAAGCAAAGAGAGAATTGAATTAATGGCCCCATAGTTTCAACAAAATTCTACATATTTGTTTTCCATAGTTCCGTTTGCAACAATACTAGTCCCCAGATTGTTTTAGGATAACGTGCTTGATCCATAATTTAAGAGAAGTGACACATTTGATCTCTTCTAAGGTTTATTCTAAATGTTCACAAGATGAGGCAATATAAAACATAATCATTGCAAGAGGACAAATTTATCCCAAAACTATTCACACTATTGTATCTTGATTTGGTCGTACATCATTTAAAATGTTTTCGAATCCATAAAATAAATCAAATATTTAACTCATTCAAAATCAAGAGACTATTATTATTTCAAATGAAGCTATAATAATCAAATAAAACTTTGTATAAATCACAGAGATTGTTATTGTAGTTAAAAAATAAACAAATGCAAAATGTAGTTTGGGCGACTCCAGAGAGGGCGAATTGGTGGTTGATTGTTGTGTCTCAGTTGACACGGACACACCTATCACCCATACTCATTTAATTGGGAGGATGGTGTTAAATCCTGTGTAATTTTAGATGCTAAAATAAAATTTTAAAATAAAAAAATTTAGAAATAATTTTATAATTTTTTTATAAAATTTTATTATTTTTAACTAAAAATAAATTTCTCACACTTACGAAATGTTAAACAATCTTATCCCCATGCTTACACGTTTAAGTCTAAGCTAGAAATGGTACCTAGTTGACAGACAAGACAATGAAACATCCATTCTTTCTAGGAATTTTTAAATCCATTATTATATATAGACTCATAGATTCTATATTTATCTTTCTGGAAAATCAGTATATAACAAATTTTAATTTGTAGAGCAACCGTTTCGATCGGGTTTAAAGCATCTAAGACTCTAAAAAAATATATAAAAGTGGGACTAACACATTTTAGTTACAAAATTAAAATTTTATAAATAAAATTATAAAATTATTTCTTAAATTTTTTATTATAAAATATTATTTTTATGATTAAAATATAATGATTACACTATTTTTAAGCATGTGAGATACTCATTTTCCATTTCAATCAAACGCTCAAACGAAGATCAGGTAGATCTTGGTATTGGTTTGCAATTTTTAAACCAAAATTTTGTGCTTTTATTTAATATATAAAATAATCGGATTGTATTTCACCATTCACGTTTTAAGGAGTTCTTTTTGTCGTTTAAGTGCGGGCACAGGACACATTTGATTTAGGTCATCGACTTAATATTATTTTTAATCAACAATTAGAGATAATGAATAAGACGGGAAGGTTCATGCCAAGATCTCTCGTATTTGTATCAGAATAGGTGTCATCTAGTTACAAGATCAAACATTTATAGGCAAAAGTATGAAAATACTCTCAGAAGAGGCATAATTTATTATAAACAATCTTCATAATATCGATCAATAAAAAAAAAATTCAACATTTTGAGCGTATCACGATGCATGAAAATACAAACTTTTCAATTATCAACATTATACTTTGTAGAATACTTTGAGGAGTATATAAATTGGTTTGTTTGTACGCTCTATTTTTTCAATATATTTTTGTAATTTTTACAAAATTATAGATATGTAATTGTTGTAACAAGTGTTAGCATTATACTAAAAATTATGCTTATTATGAACTTAGTATTTTAATAATATATATTCTTTTATTTTAATGATAATCAATTGAGCAATTTTCTTTTATTATTTTTCGTAATGAATAATTAATTATCTCATATTTTATATAATAGATAATTAAGTGTGCAAAGTACGACGTATACGCATAAGACTAAATCATCGATTTCTTATGTAATATAAGTTTAACGTTTACAATTTTAGATTTAACCAAACACATTATTAGTAGAGTTGTAATAATTGATTTTAATAAGTCTATCTTAACTATAGAGAACGGTCGAGTTTCAACTCCTTTTACTATTACATTTTTTATGTATTAAACAATACAATGTCGAGGTAATTATTTTTGTACTGACTAGATAAAATAATTAACACCTCGTGATCATAAACATTGTTTATGCTATTAATCCTAATTTGTTATTTAGACACGTATGAAAATTATTTATCGTTTTGATTTACAAAAAGTAAGATTCATATTGAGTCGATAAACTTAACGAGTTGGATAGTAACATTATTTATATAATATTTATTAATGATTTATATAATCAACGTCCTAGATTAAGGAACGGTAATACCCTCTTAAAAAGCTTTTAAACTTTGATTGTGTCAAACCCTGTAGGTAGATTTTGTAATCCGTAGCGTCAAATAAGTTAAGTGGACGAACTTAAGTAAGTAACATAATTATTAAATACGCATGTCGATATTTTATTTAATAAAGTGGATATTTGCAATATTTACGAGGGAAAAATTAATTAATATTGACAATTGAACTGAATAAAATTCGAATATGTGAATAGAAAATTCAGTCGCAATTTTTTAGTGAAATGAATAACTATTTATATGGATAATGACTAGTTCGGTCGACGATCTGAATTTGTATAAGATAGCTCTTCAGATATTCACAAACACATGAAATCATATATGAAAATATATAAAAATATTTTTTTTTCTGCTAAGTATATTGAAAGCCTATTATCTCATATAGAGTAATGTGTTACGAGTAATACAATAAAAGTTGGAGACACAACGTTTTTTCCGAAATACAATCAATTTGGATTTGGAAGTAATAATATTAAGAAATTAAATCTCGTAGGTATAACTCCAACTTATTTGGTAAAACATAATTAATTTTTTATAGTATACGTATATGCTATTAATAGATTCTAAATATAATTTTTATGTTGCGTTCCAACAATAAGAAGTATACTCATTTATAAATCGACAGGCAAATGCATGTTGATTTTTTTCCCCAAAACAATGTATATTTACATATTACTGTCAATTACTATTCATCATTTCCTTTAATTTTTTTTTTCTCATTTTCAACAATTCACAATTATACATATAACAATGCTCATTTTGTCCTTGTAAGAAAAATTTGATTTCACATTCATTTGGATTAAAAAAATTCATTAACTTATTATGAAAGGACTATATTTTATCATTGTTTTCCATAAAATGCTCTCACGGAATAAGAAATTTTTATTGAAAATGTAAATTTATGGCATCAAATTAATGAGGGCATCGTAGTAAATTTAATTATTTCCTTACTCCCTCCAGCCAACTTTTTTTATTCTTCATTAGAAAAAATAAAATTTCACCACCAATACAATAAATAAGTTCAATTATTTTAAATTGTTAAGTATTTTTATATCTAATTTAACATAAGTGATTAATATAAAATAGTATAAATTACAAAAGACAGTAAATCAGGATAATTTAGAAAAATTATATATTTTTTTGTCCATTTATTTTTGGAAACTAGATTAAGTTTTTAGACAATCCGAAATTTAAAAAAAAGGACCAAATTAGTTGGACGAAGAGAATAAAAAAATTATAATTAGTAGCCTCTTTTCAAATTGGTCAAATCCTTAATTGAGGTATGCAGTATGTCTAAAATTACTATCCACTACATTTGACAATTTTGCTAAACTATCCTTATTTAATGTGATTTATAATTTTAAATGATAAATTTGTAAAAAATAAAAACAATTAATGCACACATACTCATTTATAGATATCCTTCATAACAAGTTCGTAAATGACTAAATAACTTGGACGGATGGAACACATAGGTATATGTATAACATTTGCATCATCTTTATTGTATGACTTTATGTGAATAAAGAACATTGCAGCATCGTCGTGTTGAATCTCACTCGTATAAGTTATAGTATTAATATTTGTCAACAGCATTAGTAAATATCTGGTCACATTGTAACTTTATATTATCAGTTGTCCATGGTTAACCATGACAATTATTTTGTTTTCAATATATTTCATTTGTATCGTTTCTACAAGTACAAGTTTTGATTAGTGTGACATACAAGCTATGTACCTAAAAAAATATATATTCTTCTTTTCTTTCTTGACGTCCAGAGTACCTAAGGTTAAAAGAGTAGTATAGGTGACCCTGCCAAACCCGAACCTTCGGAGTTGGGGGATATTGGTCTTTAGGACTGGAATTGATTGCTAGTCGTATACATGTTAAGTGTGAGGAGAAATATAAGACGCATACCTAATTCTACCCTGTGATATATGAGTATAGGGCTGGTCTATTCACGTCTTAGACTGACATTATAAATTGGAGAGCATGCCGAATGCCACGTACCCAGGATATATAAACGTGAAATTTATGGGAGTAACTGAAGCTATGTAAAAAAAGAAAACAATAAAAATTACAAATAAAAAATTATGAGAGCAGTTGTATACTCCTTTAGCAAATTAATAACTCCGTCCATAATCTAATAGGTACATGCTAATGATTATTGGGTCGGGTCGGGTCGGAATGAGGTTTGGACTTCAGGCTCAGACCCAATTCTGCCCAACCCGATCAAAGGCCCTCAGTCTTGGCCTGTTTAGAAATGGTCAAGTGTTACCCACAAATCATTATTATTATTGGGCCTATTTTTGGGACAAATCTTTCACTATCCATCTCTGACGTTGATAGTCCAAGTGTTACCCACAGCTTAAGGGACCACTTATCCGTCTTATAGCCGTTGTTAATTTCTTTCATTTTCACTATCATATATATAGAAATTTTATTGGGGGAAAATAAAAAAACAAAAACGTAAGATATTCATACGAGTAACCTTAAGTGTAATCAATAGCAAAAATAGTAGTAATCTACACTATCTATTAGTAGGCAACAAATATTATAAAGCCCCAGCACATTGTATCTAACATTACCCATCTCATTATATAAGTGTACAATTGATGATGCAAAAATTATTTTGACCTATTTCCAATGGGGAATTTATAAAAGTAACGCGATTATTCACTGCGACTATTGAAATTAGTATTCTATCATCATTTGATACATAATATGTGTATGCCTACCTATGTCGTGAGTCGTGGTCTTAATGCATATGTCTCATTTATGGATAATTGTTTGGTATAAAAAAAAAATCAAAAAACTAAATTTAAAATGGAAGTAAATAACAAAAATGGCATATTTGGTTAATAATCACCACAAGAAGGGCCAAAAGACAATTGGAAGGAGATAACCCTTCATACCACGCCGATCATCCGTCCATATAAAATCCCATAAGTGCCCCTAATTCCTCTTTTCTCATCTCTCTCCCCTCTTCCTCTCTCTCTCTCTCTCTCCCCCATCTCTCTCTCCACTAATCTCTCTGTCTCTGGCGTCGGCGCCGGTGATTTTTTCCTTCCCAAGCCTCAGATCCACCGTGTTCCGGCCACACCCCTATTAGATCCTCTCCCACCATAATCTCTCTCCCACCTTTTTTTTTTCATTTTCCAAATTTTCAATAATATATTTATATTTCTTTTGTTTTTAAAATATTTTGTGGAATTTCCATTTTTGCCCTCAATTCTTGGCGTTTCTTACACTCTATGCCACCGTTTTGAACTTAACCAGCTTTTCATTTTTTTAATCTTCCGTTTTTTGTCGCTTTCTTAAACACTTGAATTGACGATTTTGCCCTCACTTTCTTAAAAAACTCCGCACTGTGGTCCCACGCGCAGGGGCTGAGCTGGCGTGAGCCGTTAGATCAGTAAGGGACAAACGGACGGCTAAGATGAGCTACCACGCGCGAACGATACTAACTGCAGCCGCGTGGAGGAAACGCAAGGAGAGAGAAGCGGCCAAAATCTTAGCCGCGCCACGTAAAGCAGCCGAGCCGGGTATCTCCAATCAGTTCCTAGCCGGCTACATGGCTCACGAGTTCCTAACGAAAGGGACTCTGCTCGGGGAGAAATGGGACCCGGCACGAGCCGAGGCTGCGCCTGTGACAAGCTGCATAACCGAGCCGAACAAGAAGAAGTGTGGGGAAGCCGAGCCGAGCGGGAAGGGCAAGCGAGAGAGCTATGCTGAGGTGGCGGAGCTGCTGAAGGGAGATGGGGCCCACGTGGCGGGTGTTGTTAATCCCACGCAACTCGCGCGGTGGATTCAGATGTAGTCCTGCTGGATTATGCTGACGTGGCGCTTTCCTATTGACTGAGCTCCAAATGGTGCACCTTTTATATTAGTTGCTGCCGTAGAGGATGGTGAGTCGGTCTCAAGCACGGCCCAAATCATACGCCAGCTCTCTCTCTCTCATATATATATATATATATATTGAAATTTTATATATTTACAAATATGTGAGATTTTTCTCTCATTCAAAATAAGCATTTTTGTGGATTTATCCATTGTAAAATATTTTATTGAAATGCAAATCCAAATTGACATATTTTGAATGATAATATGTAAGAAAATTTTACATGTTTGTATGTATAAAATTAACATCTTATTTATATATATATATATATAAATTGTATATATATGATTTTCATGTTGAACCTTTTATAATTCCATGTCTTTCTTTTATTTGGTTGTTATTATTAGCTTGCATTTGCACCTGAATATGCAAAACTTTCCATCTCTCTGACTACTTCTTGAAAACAACCAGCACATTGCCAAATAATCGAGCTAAGCCGAGCAGAGCCAAATTGGTAATATGGTTTGATTTGTATTCGTAATGAACGTTAAAGCATTTCTAGCAGAATATTTAAATGAAAATTTATTTTATAGATAGATACTCCATTAGATATTACGACCAAAAAATTAGATTATGAGAAATTTCAATATACAAATTTGGGACCCGAATATAATGCAAGATGCAGGCTATCTTAATAAATTTTAGACAAATTTGTCTCTATTAACTTTTGTAATTTCTAAAATACCCGTATTCAATAAAATCAATTTCACATTTTATCATTTCCATTATGCTTCTTTTCTTTTCTTTTCTTTTTTTTTGTACACATCGATTTGTTTCTTTATCTGGGATTATCTCTCACGTCTCTCTTTCGATGTCTCTCTCACCATATTTCCCTTTAATCAGGTTTTGTTGCTCCTTATTGGTTGTTTGTATCAGGGTTTCAAATTTGATTTGGAGATAGAGTTTGTGCTTATTCATAACTTATTTGATATACCTAAATTAGTAATGCTAAATTATAATTTAATAGTTAAGAGTCCTAATCTCATATTTGCAATGCTAATTTATGATTGAAAAAAACATGGATATATTATAGTCTTTACTTATAATTTATTTAATTTTTTTTTTATTTTGCCTCCCTAGAATTGCTGCCTTTGCAGGTAATTGACCGATTTTAGAAATTTATTTAGTCTGAATTAGATTAATATTAGCTCTCTGTATTTTTGTTTGTTAAGTATTATTTTTGCTCCTATTATCTTGTTGAATTTATAAAAGAATGTTATGAGATACCCAATTTGTGTAAATTTTGTTGTAGATTTGAAAAGTCATTTCCTATCATGAATTGGATTCACTATTTTCGATATCAACTTCATTTATAAAAATTAATAACTCAATCGATAACCATGACTGATTTATTTTTAAAAGAATTGTTCGTTATTGCTATCTTTTTTTTTTTTTTACTATATTTATATAAATCTATTATATTAAAATTATAGATACTTAGAATAGAAACACTGATGGAAAAAAGTTGTTCACATTATGCAAAGTGATAGATACTCAAATTTAAATACTAAAATCTAGATACACTACTGAGAATGCTCTTACAAATTTAGCTCCGGTTCTACTTGATTATATTTTTAAAGTTCAGGCTTGAGCTCGGGTAGGCTAATATGTCCTAGTTTAATTAATGAATTTGATCATGAGAGACTTTTAAAAGCCTAATTTTGACATGAAAGACTATCTACCATCACAATTTATAGCAAATAATCAAAGATTTATATACTATACATAATTATGTAAAAGTTACTATTTTAACTTGAAAAATATACTTTTTAAGGTTAATTATTTTCATTCGAGAGTTGTTCATATCCGACTCTTTGATTTGACGAGGTCTATATGGTTATATTATGGTTCAGGCTCATATTATCTATAAATGAATCCGTCTGGACTTATTTATGAATAGTTTGGTTCATTTGTATTCCTAAATCTTAGTTTCTTGTGAAAGTAATGAGAATGAACTTGCTTACAATTTGAATGAATTAGAGACCGATTTTATTTGGAAATTTATCTATAGACTTATATGACCATATGTTATATTGGTGTTTGTGATGGTAGTGAATATATGTTGACTATGTGATTATCCCGCCCCGAATCCTAAGAAATTGGGGAACGCAGGTTATATGTTTCTTCCCTTTTTGAAAATAAAAAGGAAGAAATATTTTATTGAACAAAAAATAAAATGGAAATACATTTCTAACGCAATTTTATCAACGCAATCTAATCGTTACTACAGGATGATACTACTCACAATCTACAACATAATCACATAAGTACGAAAAAGTAAGTTATTCTAAAAAGAAATGACGAAGGTCAGTTCCAATTCTTGAAAAATATATAGATAATATAGTAAATTGTTTGTTTATTAATACAATACCACAAGCTACATACTTGTCAAAATGAATAATAATGAAAGATATACATATGTTTTTTGTCTCCTGAAAGACAATAACATATTCATACTTTCACTTTTAATATAACTATAACTTCACTATCAGAGTAGGCAAATGCTACAAAGTTGTACATAATTTGAACTAATACAACAAGATATAAAGGCATTAAATCAAAATGCATTTTTCGTCTTCTCCGCGTTGCTATGGTCAACAAAAATGGCTACAACATAGCATCATATCATCTAATAATACTCGATACCATCCTCTAGACTTACATAACAAGATATAAGAAAGGAAATGTGAAAAATGTAATGGTTAGACGATCTACTAGAACATAAACGAGAGGCTAAGCAATAT
>MKEJ01065978.1:0-11946 GCA_001753735.1 Embelia ribes
TATATTATATTACACTGAGTAATTTACTCAGGTAAACATTCTCAACATATAATATATATTCGTGACAGTTGGACGCATTTAAATCCTTCATCAACCATTTCATAGGTATAATTTTTTATGAGAACGAAAAGTATAACTTTTACTAATACTTTGTTTACATGAGAAAACTTTTTACTTATTGGCCGCAAATCAAAATCTAATAGAACGAAGGGTTAACCAGTTAAATAAATTACAAGTTCACTTGATAAGGGTTTGACCCAATTAAATTACTACTCACAAGTGAGTCGATTTACCATAATCATACCCAGTAATTAAAAATCGATTTATTTGGTCTCATTTTTTAAAGGGTTAGTAGATTTATCTCTGAGGTCAAGCGATTTCCTTTTATTTTATATTAAAATAGTAATCTCATATTTTTAAAAGGTTAGTCGATTTACTTGAAGGTCGATAGATTAATCTCTCTAGCGGATAAACTCGTCTGGTGACCTATCTCGTACACATGCGGGTTGACGTGCAGGTATGGATACTGTATTTTCATTTGCAAACCTACAGATCCGCAAAACCCTCAAATTCATGGGCCTATTGCGTATTGAACGGATAAATTTGATGGATTTAATAAACAATCCTACGTGTGAGATTGGAACCGTGTTTGAAATAATAGCTTTCCACTTAATTTTTTCTCTATCAATAGATCAATCAAAATATTTGGTCAACATAGTTATAAGTATTACAGAAGCATTTGACAAATATATATATATACATATATATATATATATAAACTTATTTGATGTTAGAATAATATAAAGGGTAAATTACACTTTGCTCCCATGAAGTTTTTTACAATTTCAAGAAAACCCCTTAGGTCTTTGAAATTACACTATGCCCCCATAAAGTTTTGTGACCATTTCACTTTACCCCCAAATTTTTCAATGGAAAAATGAAAGTAAGGTTAAATGTCATAAACAACTAGAAAACGTCTAAAATGCCTCTTAAATTGCATCTTTTGTATCGCTTTTTATTAAAAATCAAGTTATTTGGTTTCATTTTTTAAAGGGTTAGTGAACATACCTTAAAGGTTAGTTGATTAACCTTCCACAATAATAAAAAATCACATCCGTTTGCTTTATATTAAAACAATAATCTCATATTTTTAAAAGGTTAGTCGATTTACTTTGGGAGTCAATCGACTAATCTCTTTAGCGAGGACCCACCTCATGCATATGCGGGTTGAGGTGCGAATATAGGTACTGTATTTTCGCTCGCACAGCTGCAAGACCAGCAATCCCTCAAGGTATTGGACGGATAGACCTGTCAGAGTTAGTAAACAGTCCTAGGTGTGAGATTTGAATCGCCTTATTTAAGATAATAATCATCCACTAAGTTTATTTATGGACCGATTGTCGATTGATTGATCAAAATATTTGATGAACATACTTATAAGTATTACAAAGCATTTGATAAATATGAAAGCAAAATTATGCTCATTTGATGTTAGAATAATATAAAGGATAAATTTCACTTTGCTCGCATGAGGTTTCTGACAATTTCATAAAATCGTCTGAGATTTTCAAAATTATATTATGCCTCCATAAAGCTTTGTAACCATTGCACTTTACCCTCAAATTTTTTGGGGCAAAGTGAAAGTGAGATTAATTATCATAATTAACTAAATAATATCTAAAATACCCTTTAAACTGTATCTTTTGTATAGTTTTTTAATATAATTTATTTATAAAAATTATTGTATATAAATATAATACAATTTCTTTCAGACATGATGATATTTTCTTTAGTATAAACGAATACCAAGTTATAAATTAATAAATAAAAAAATAAAGTGAGGATAATATGGTCCCCATACAACAAAACCAAACTTTTGTTATAACTTGGAGGCAAAGTGCAAATTTAGATACCTCAGGGATGATAAAAAAATTTCAGAAACCCCATGGGTGCAAAGGGAAATTTACCCTAATAGAAGATAGGTGAAAATCTATTTTCTTCAAAAAATGTGAATTAAGATATTTATAAAATAATTTTCCATCTCAAAAATATAAATGATTATAACTTTCCGGGTATGCCAAGAAAACATATAAATTTATTTCAAAAAATAAAAAATAAAAAATAATCCATATTTTTTTGCCTTGTCAAACAAGTGATAGACTCGAAAAAATGTCATATGGACCAATCAAATCAAATAAATGACACTGACCAGCATAATCTTATCATTAGACATTGCACACAATTAATTGTCGCCGGAGATTACGGTTAATCAATTATTGGTAGGACCAAGCCACGTTGACTGATTAATCTTTCTGTTTCTTATTATTTTTTGGCAATTAGTTGAAAAAGTAATCTTAATTTTGTCTTTTAAGAATGTGATTATTGAGAACCTGTAATGAAAATTGATCAAAAAAATTTAACAAAATTTCATAAAAGGATATATAAAAAGATAATTTTTTTTAGGATTAGGCGGCTTACGATCATCATTAGTTGGGTAAGTATGCAAAGGAGCCCGGATGCAAAACAGAGCCGTTCAAACATAAGAATTACGAAAGCTAGGCACAATTGTGAGATGCAAATAATTGCGTTTGAACAAATATTATTGGTGGCAATGCAATATTGTTTTTATTTTCGAAAACAACAGCATAAAAATTTCGCAAGCTGTCAGACACTGATATGGCAAATGTTGTACACTTAAGCAAATTACATCGAAACTCATTGCCATAAAGAGTAAATAGAAAGTACGGAAACTTTATCATATTCACACAAGTGGACAATTTCGATATACGCTTGAGCAAAATGCACGTTACTGGTATCAACTATCATATGAAAGTTTCAACATTTTTTCTGAAGTTTTATTTTCACATCAACTATCATATAACCAGGATCGTAAATGATAAGAGTCGTTCATCATAATTATTTATATATAAATAAGCCAAGTGTGGTTAAAAGTGTACATCTCATTTAATAAATTAACTGAGCTAGAGAAATTATCGACTTGATTCAGTAAGGACATGGCTTGTTTGATTAATTTAATTATTATAAAGTACATATTTATTTTCATGTATGACCGTGAATGTCGTTTATGAGTTAAATATTTATTCATGCGTCTGTGAATTATTTAACACATTTACAAAGTAAAGGGATTCCAAGTAAATCATAGCTAACAAGAGTATCCATATACTGGAAAAAATGATGCTTATATTGGCGTGTAGATGTGAGAATTTTATTATTTTTATAAAATAATTTTCTAATTGTTCTTTTATAGAACTCAGAAAAGTTAAGGAATAGACTTAAGTTCGGCTCGGACTCTCTCAACTTAGACTTGTTCATTGAACCTTGCTTGAGCACAAAAATAATCAAAGCTCGTTACATTATTAGACAAATTATCCTTTTCAAATAGACAAATTGTATCTCGCACAACACTACATTTTCTTTGGAATAGATGGATTGTATCGAAATGAAACCAAAACTAAAGCGAAGGTAAACTTCTCGTGCCGAAGAAAACAAAATGATAAAAAAACAAACAAACCACAAACCATTCGTTTTGAAACAAAAATGAAAAACTTTACAAACACTTCAAAACAAAGGAATTTTGTTTGTACTTGAACCTATATCCTCGTAAACTCTCAATTCACATTTCTAATGTAGACAACTAGCTAGCTAAAAGAAAAGTAAAAATATAAATACATAACAAATTGACAACAATTATAATTTTTTTTCAGAATAACATGTTTGTCCATCGCAAACAAACAAATTGATCATCGCAACTGGTTTGACATAGAAACTAAGCCGAAAAGTTCAAAATTCGAAAACGTTATTTCAGGAATTTAGTCGAAGTGTTTGTTCCAATGTCATCGATCTCAAAATAATGAGTCAACTCTTAGTATTTTACGGTTACACGAGTTGATATACATAAGACGAGTTACTCTTATATAAAGTCTTAAATTGGTTAAAACCGGTGAAATCATGATTTTGGGGGAAGATAAATCACTAGAATCTCTAGTCTTGGAGTGATTTGAACGATTGTTCAAATTAAGGTACTTCAAAGGCAATTTCCTAAAAAAAATAAATACATAAATAAATGTAAGATTTAAGATTTGGCAGCATTATTAATAAGAAATAAAGCAATTATTTTTTAAAACTATTTATCAAAATAGGCTTATTTAAAAATATTTACCAAAACATGCCAGTTTTAGATGCCAGTTATATGAAACACCTATTATTTTAAAATCATTGTTACATGTCGAGATGCTATACAAATAACAAGTATCTTTCTGTTTTAATTCAAAATTTTAAAGTTTAGACAAATATATTTGCCAATTTTGTCTTTCCTGATTTTCACTTCATCTTTTAGAATCGAGTGTCAATATTAACGATACATTAAAAATACATATTTGTATTATTGTTTAAATATACGTAAACAATATTATAATGGTTGGTAGAATTCTTATCTCTAAAACCATTGAACAACTCATTTGAAAGTCAATGGAAAAGAAAATATAATTCTTGCATCCATGATTTTTTTAATTTTATTTTTCGTTATATTTTCAAACGAAAAATATTTTTCATTAATCAAGAATATATGCAATGCCGAGCTTATGTAATTAACAGTACAACAACTAATAAGTAAATTGATCTAAAACTAGTGGTGCGCATAAAGTTAACAATTTTCCCCTTTCCATCACATTTAAACAAATTATTCAAAAATACAAACATTACAATAGACACCAGATCACTAGGTATTAAAATGTAATCACCGTAGTAGGCTGCAGAGCAGCCTTTTTTGT
Source organism: Embelia ribes (assembly GCA_001753735.1). NCBI lineage: Eukaryota > Viridiplantae > Streptophyta > Magnoliopsida > Ericales > Primulaceae > Embelia > Embelia ribes. Next base: position 4,791 of record MKEJ01065978.1, read on the forward strand.
AGTGCCTGCAAATTGTCTAGCGAGACGTTGAGTTAAAAACTAATGTTTGAAATTAGAGTCTTCGAAATTTGAAATATATGCCTAAATTTTTGGGTATTTAAATCAGTACCATTAGTTTATAATCCAAAAAGTCTACTGGACATCAGATCTATTTTTACTGGATAAATGACAAACAGGTAATTGAAATTAAGGGCTGGTTTGGTGTATCTTTTAATTTAAATAAAAATTGAATTGAATTTGGTTGTGCAGTTTTAAATCCTAGTAGTCTTGCTATTTTGGTATTGAAAAGCTAGTATAAGCTTTTACATAAGCCAAATTTGATGAGATTAATTTTTTTTCAATTTGCTTTTGCTTTCTTTTCCTTGAAAATGATATAATACGTAAACATCAAAACACCTGTATTTTAATAGCAAGCATAAAAACTATAGCATGCGTAAGCATCAAAATACTTGCTTTTAATAGCTTACTTTTGTTATTCTAAAGGTGTTTTCAGAAGCCGTTTTAAGAGTATTTTTAAATTCTGCTTATATTTTTTTTGTATATTAATTACCAAAATAATCTTAGTTAGTATTTACTATATTTCAATACATGTCTATTTTTGTCTTTTTATAACATAAAAAATATTACTTAAAAAAAACTTATCAAAATAAGTTTAATATTTTATTTATCAACCACTAAAATTATAGTCACTTTTAAAATTAATATTTAAAGAAATTCAAAGAAGCAAAATTTGAAAATTAAGAATATTACTCTTTCCGTTTTGAAAATTTAGAATGTTACAGCCCCATCCCATTTTAATAGTCTTATATTTCTTTTTAGCTCATCCCAATAAATGATCCAATTTTTATTTTAGATAAATAATTAAAAAATTATTTTACTAAAATATATTTATTTATTATATTCATTCAATTACTCCATATATCACTAGTTGTACAAAATAAGAATCATTAATAAATGGTATATTAAGAATTATAGTAAAAATATTTTGAATTTTAGCAATATTAATTAATATTTCTTTATTTTTGTGGGGAAAAAAAAGTGAGACTACTGAAATTGGACAAAATACTATTCCCTCCATTTACATATTATAGGTCCAGTTTGACCGACACGTAATTTTAAACAAAAGTTGAAAAATAGTCTTTTCAAATTTAAATTTAAATATGAATTAACATTTGTACTATTCATGATCCTTATAAATATATAGAGACAATAATAATAATGAATTTAGTTTTAACAATGATTACATGTCCAAAAATAAAAATAATTAATTTTTTTAAACAGCTCAATAAAAAAATTAATTCTATCATTTATAAACGAAAAAATTAATGTATGTCCTATTGGCTTCCACTGTGAAAAGTTTGTTGGCACTTTTTTCTGTTTCTTTTGTCATCAGGGTGGACTGGCGTCGTGGCCACTTAGACTTTGTCGGACTTTTTCTTTTTAATCAAAAATTGAGATTTATAATAATTTTTTAAATTTAAATTTTGTATGAGATTCATATATTTAATTCCAATCGCTAATTTAAAAACTAGTGATGTAGATGCAGGAGCTACAAAGCTGTGGGGGCCATCAATTTACCTCTATGATCTGCAAACCCCTCCAATAAACATAAAAAGAGATGCAAAATGTCGTAGTAGCACAAGATAACCTTATCCAACACCTTACTCAAAGGGACTGCCACATCAGACAGATTAAGATTGCCAAGAGCCAACCTCAATTTTCCACCTCTCATATCACCTTTTTCTCTTAACTCTCTATCCAATTTTCTAAACCAAAACCTCATAGAAGCCCCTCGGAGTAAAGGAGTAACCAAAGAAATCATAAATGGCTTCTACCTATGCAGCTTTGGCAGTAATGCCAATAACCTCAGTCACCCAGAAGAAGTTCTTCAACCCGCTGGCTGTAAGGCCGATTAAGGGCGTGTTTTCTGGGTCGAAAGTAGCGGGAAGCCTCCAAGTGAGAGCTACGATGGGAGAGAAAGCGGTGGCGGCTGGGCTATCGGCAGCAATGACGGCCTCGATGGTGATTCCTGAGGTGGCTGAGGCAGCATCGGGGGTTTCGCCCTCTCTCCAGAACTTCTTGCTCAGCATTGTGGCGGGTGGTGTCGTGCTAGTGGTAATTGTCGGGGCTGTTCTCGGAGTTGCCAATTTCGACCCTGTTAAGAGAGGCTGAGGGAAGAGTTGGAAGACGGGTTTCTCAAGTGTCTTGTTACAATTCTTTTCCTGCTTTGATGTATGTATCTAATGCATGTAGTAGGGTGTTTCTTACTTTTCGGTGTGATAAAAAAAAAAAGTACATGTTCTTTCCATCTATTAAGGACTTGAGATTGATTTTCAAGGACAATCATGTCTTACCGACAAACATGAGACCGACTACATTTCCGCGAAACCACTAATACCATGAAAGAATTTGAGGCATGCAGAAAATGAGGGTTGTCCGGTAGTCACTTCGAATCTAAAATGTTGAAGATGAATTTGCACAACTAACATGTAATCAAGAACTAGCAACCTATAATATAAACATGATGGTAACATTGAATTCAAGTACATGTGCACCCAAACACACCCTGAAGAGTTTTGTTAGTCGCCTCAACTCAGATATAATATGCAAAGGTAGCCAAGAAGAGCTGATAGAATACAACAAAGTCAAGCGATTGGCTATAGTATTCGTGAAAAATGATACTAATGCTTTATCAAGCATGAGTGCAAAATAGGATATCAAAACTCGAACCCACATTCATCCGTTATGAAACTTCCAAGTGTATCAAATCTAACACATTTAATATCATTACAAATTATGAAAAAGAAAAAAAAAACAAAAAAACAAGAACAATTAGTAGTTTGCTGATATTAAACAGACAATCTACAAGAATTGGTTCTCCTTGGTTGCAGTTCCTGAGGAGCATACTTCTTCAGTAATAAAATTTCACCAGAAATAGTAAAAACCTTCGCGTTAGTTGGCTAATGCCACATGCTAACCTCGCCTATGAAGGCATTAAAAGGCTAACTATTTTTCCCTTGTAAAAGGAAATAAGGTATGCATGTTGCACATGTAGCGTAGGGCCAAGTTATGTGTTCTGTAAGAATTAAGAACAACGCTAAGATTTCCTTCATATTCGTGAACACATTTCCAATGACTCTTCATTCGATTTATGAGCATCAAATGGGCAAAGAAATAATGTCTGAAGTGGATATAGAAATTCTAAATCAAGGAATACAAGTAAATCACACCTGCTCAATGAGGTGCTCGGTTCTTTCTAAATCAATAATGAAGTGTAAATTTCCCTCAAATGACTATCGAACTAAAGCTAATAAATCACTAACCTTTCAATCCGGTTGACAACTATATTATCGAAGATAAATCTTGGGCATCAAATCGAGCAAGAATCTGCATTCCCCGGAGTAGTTAACTTTTTCAGCTTTGACTACTGTAATTTTTACCCTCTGTTCCTCACCATAGACCTCTTCCTTAATTTTAAGCTTAAAGGAATACTCCCTAAATAGAGCGCCACGTATAATTTCGGCAAATTTTGCGTCATTTTCCTCTTCATATTTCAACAAGTAGAGCTCTTTAGCCGAACAACCCAAGATCTCCTCCCCCGTCTCTTGAAAAGCAGTTACCCATGTCAAACCTGTGTGATCTTGAACTTGAGCTTGGAGAAGGAACCTGTAATCGCATTCTTCAAAATCTTGATTACACCTGTCGCATTGCCATCTCGAATTTCCGGATTGTGTAACTTTCTTATTACACTGTCTATCTCCGATCATCAATGGGCAAGCTGTGTAACAAAATGTATCTGTCTTGATAAATGATATAGTCGCCTTCACTGTTACCCAATCTGGTTTATCTGATCTCCCCAAGCCTTCGTCTTTGATTTGAGACACGGTTTTACGTATCTCATTCTTCGTTCCACCTGGCACAAGGTCTCTAGAAATGGAGTGAGAGGTAACATCTTTGCCACCTCGATCAAACCAAATTCGCAGGGTTGAGGCCTCTGGTGAATCAGGGTCTATAAAGAGCTGAGTTGAAGAAATTGTGCCTATCGATTTCCCACTGAAATCATTGACTTTCCCAGCTTTGACAGCCAAAACAGGGAAATATCCCGAGTCTATCATTTCTTGCAACTTTTGGCCTTCCTTGTTGCAGAAATCACCCCACATGGTTAACTCAACACTTCGTCCAGACTGGTCCTTGAGATTTAAAATTCTCCTCTGAGTTTCCATACCATTCTTTCTCATTATGGGAATCGATGGGTTAACAACTGTTACAACACCAATGACATCTATGATAGAGTTATTTTCAACTACCTCAATTTCACTGATGGGTTTGAAAGAAAATTGCTGTTGTGGTATTGAATTATCCTCATCTGGGCAAAGATCAACAGTCGAAGCTGCTTCCAAAAATATCTCCCACTCATTTTTCAGATGGTTGAAGTTCTTCTGTGCTGGTTTTAAGCTACCTTTTGATATCATATAGACTTTCCCAACCTCAACGGCATCATAGAACCGGTCAACAACAGCATTGAAACAGGTCGCTCGTATTTCACCACCATCAGAATCTAGTAGGTCAAAGGAAAAAACTTTCCCATCTCCTTTGGCATTGTTGTAACGCCGAATGTCTCCTTTGGCAGTTACCCTTGCCTTGATTGCCCATCGCCCTTGATAAGGATTTAAAGCAGCAATTGGAATTATCCGTGCTGGTGCATCATTCTTCATGATTGCTCCATGTCCTTTGTAGTTCGGAGGAGGTTGGTAAGCAGGTTGAATAGTTGGCCGGAAATTCAGAACATGGTTTGCAGTATTTTGGGGACACATATTGCTGGCATTTGTAGCCATAGGTGGGCGAGCAGAATTGTTAGCAGGGAGTTGCTTTTGAGTTACTGAATTAGATTCTACAAACATTTTGGGATTGCCAATTGTTTCACATTCTGGAATAATAGTTTCCATGTTCAACACAACAATGATCCTGCAATAAGAGACGGTATAAAAATCCACTTGAAACTAAAGAATCAGAATGCACCCAATTTCTGCAGGATATCAGCAACTATAAAGTGATGGAATTATTGAAAAGACTTGTATAGTTTTCAAAGTTTCATGGTGATATTACTAATTTTCTACAGCATCTACTAATTGTAGGGGAAAATAGCAGGTGAGACATTGCATCGAGTAAGCGTACTTAGGATCAGTTGCAAAGCTCTTTATCCTGACTCAAAAAAGAGCAAAGTCGCGATGTTAATTATTTAATGCACATTCCGACATTGTATCCATCTCAAACTCAAACATACACACACTCCTATATGCACTAAACATATACTAGAAGAGAGTCCAATCTTCAATCCGAAAGGTACATTTTCATGCTGTATTACCTTTTTTAATTCAAATATATAGACAAGTATAGATACACACAAGTGGTTGACACACTGCATGCAATCATACGAATCTCTTTATTAACCCGACAAACATGTAATGAATCTGAGAAGTTTGTTCAACCAAATTAAAACGACTAAAGGGACAAATTTCAATATTGTATCCATATGAGAACATGCAAGGGTACAAACCCCAAAAATCATGTATACTGATAATAACCAACAAAATTCAACCATTTCAAATTCAAATGCACACAGATTGATAAATGAATGATATATACAGGATAAGAGAGAGTGTTTATAGCACTTGCAATTAAACTTCCACATGTATACATAAACACAGTAACACACACACACACGAGATAAGAGAGTGTTCATACGTGTGATTAAATTTCATAAAGTCACATTTCCACATTGAATCCACCCAATTCTGAAATTTACAGATGCATATAGACACAAGAATGACATGTATAAACAATATAAGAGAGTGTTTCTATTGCGATTGAACCTCCAATCCATCTCAAATTTAAAAAACACACAGAATATACAACTGATTTATATATAAGGGATAAGTTACGCACTTGTGATTCAGCCTCCTAAAGTCACAATTCCAATCTATATCCATCTAGAACTCAAATACAGAGGCAGATATAGATAGATGCACAAGTAATTTATATATTGCTAGATAAGAGTGTATGTAATTGCGAATCAACCTCCTAAAGCCACATTTCCACGCCATGTCCATCATAAAATCCAAAATAGATACACACAAAGAACATGAATGACTATAAAAGGTAATGGAAGGTGTTGTCGCTGGCGATTCAACCTCGTAAAGTCACAATTCCACTGCTATATCCAAAACTCAAATACACAAACACGGATGATTATATATACGTAATAATAAAGTGTTAATACTTGCGATTCAACCTCCAAATGACTCGATTCCATCTATATCCATTTCAAACTCAAAATAAACAGATATGTATAGATAGATACACTAATGATATTTATATACAATATATAATAATGTTTGTATTTTGATTCGATCTTTGAAGTTCACAATTCCACAGCTATAACCAACATACATATAAACAGACACATGTAGACGGATGATTATATATATATATACAATATAAAAGAGTGTCAATAACAGTGATTCAACCTCCTAAAGTCAAAATCCCAAACCAAACAGACAGGTATAGATAGATACAAAAATGCTTTATATAAACAAGATAAAACAGTATTCGCAATTGCGATTCAACCTCCCAAGTCTCTATTCCAACTTATATCCATCTAAAACTCAAAATAAACAGACACATATGCATAGTTCATGGATTCAAAAATTATATACACATACGAGATAAGACAGTTTTTATACTTGAGATTCAACCTCCTAAACTCACAATACACTTTTTATACATCTCAAATTGAAGATATACAGAAACGTATAGATACACGAATGATCTACACATATGCAACGAGGAGAGGAGAGAGAGAGAGAGAGAGGGAGGGAGGGTGTATGTACTTGCGGTTCTGGACGACGCTGCAGATGTAGTCGATGAGCTGGACGACGGAGCCCTTGGCGACGCGGCCGGAGTTGACACGGTCGTTGAGCTGGGTGGCGACCATAGCGTGGTGGCTGGAGACGCCGTCGGAGAGGAGGAAGCGGTAGCGCTCCTGGTTGGAGCCGATGAGGTGGATCTCCACCACCTGCACCAGCGGCTTCGCGTTCACGTCGCCGGCGATTATGGCCGGGATCGCCCGTGGCGTCAAGTTCACCGGCATCGCAGA
>MKEJ01065987.1:0-11774 GCA_001753735.1 Embelia ribes
TCCTTAAAAATTTTCATCCACGAAAATATATGAACAAGTATGTAATTATGAAAATAAGTACAATAGGTAAGTTCAATACCTCTAATTTTCAAAAAGCTCTGGGCATTTATCGCATATTTCTGTCTCACGCTCCCAAGTTGATTCAAAGTTATTTTGGTGTTGCCAACGAACCTTTGATAATGACATAATTCTTCCCCTCAAGATATGTTCTCAAGTTTTTAGTATCTATACTGGTTTCACCACAAGAGTTGCATCCAGTTCTATTTGTAGCTTCGACCATTTTAGCACACGAGATAGATCAGGTTCATACTTCCTTAACATTGAAACGTGAAACACATTGTGTACTTTACCCAATTCTAGTGGTAAAGCCAACTCGAAAGTTGCTTTTCCCAATTCATCTGGTGATATCAAAAGGTCCAATATAGCGAGAGGACAACTTATTACTTCTTTCAAACCTTGAAATGCCTTTACGAGGGGATATTCTTCAAAGGTCAGAGGTTAACGCCTCTTATCAACATATCTCTTTTGTCGACTTTGAGTTGTCTCAAGCCACTGCTGTGCCAACTTAATTGGTTATATAATTTCTTGAAGTTGGCTTGGTCCAATGCCTATTCTTTCTCCAACTTCTGTTCAGTATATTGGTGACCTACATGGCCTTCCGTGCAGTGCTTCGAATTGTACTTTATATTGGTAAGAAATGTGCAAATTTGGTCAATCGATCTACAATTACCCAAACAATATTGTGCCCTCTTAGTGCTCTTGAAAGACCTATTACAAAATCTATCGATATATTATCTTATTTCCATTATGTTATTATGAATGTTTATAACAACCCTCCAAGTCTCTGATATTCACCTTTTACTTGTTGACAAGTTAGGCATTTACTTACAAAATGTAGCAATATTCCATTTCATGCCCATCTACCAGCACTATCTTTCCAAGTTTTGGTATATCTAAGCCCTGCTAGGATGCACCGCAAACCTTGAACAATAAAACTCTTTCATAATGTCCTGTCAAATCTCACTCGAAACGTACAACCAACCTTATACCTTAATTCACTATGTTTACCAATCGACCAGTTTTCTATAACTTTACCATCGAGCAATCTCTTCTTATAATCCATGCAAATATCATCACCTTGTTGTGCCTCTGCAATTTGTCGATATAACTTTGGTAGTATTCCCAAAGAATACAAAGTAGGTCTATTGTTGTCTTCTTCCCCGAGAAACATGTTAAAATTATTAATGTAATTCAACATTTCCTACTCGTGAATTGCCACACTTGTAAGAGTGGCATGTGATTTTCGACTAAGTACATCGGCTACCACATTTGCCTTGCTAGGGTGGTACTCGAGTGTGAAGTCATAATCTTCCATGTATTCCACCTACCGTCTCTATCGTAGGTTTAGATCCCTTTGTATGAACACATACTTCAAACTTTTATGATCAGAAAATACCTCGAACTTTGCACCGTGCAGATAATGCCTCCAACACTTAAGTGCAACACTATTGTTGCCAATTCCAGATCGTACGTTAGGTAATTCTTTTCATTTTCCTATAACTGTCGAGAAGCATAAGTAACAACCTTACCCAACAGCATGAGAACTCCATCTCTCCTTTTTCTCGAGACATCACAGTTGATAGTATAACCTTTACCTTGTTCGGGAATAATGGGTACAGGAGCAGTAATTAATCTTCTCTTCAACTCTTAGAAAGCTTGCTCGCAAGTATCGTCCCATTCAAACTTCACATCTGTCCTTGTTAGACATGTCATTGGTCCAATTATTTTGGAGAAATCTTGCACAAAGTGGGGTCAGTATCTTGCCAAGCCAAGAAAACTTTGTATCACATAAATATTCTTCGATTGCACACTTATTCCTTCTCCAAAATCTACGTCCCAAAAATTTTACTTCATTCATCCAAAATTTATATTTACTCAATTTAGAATACAACTTTTGTTCGCGAAGCATCCACAGAACTGTACCCAAGTGGTCACGGTACTCTTTCTCTATTGCTGAGTAAATAATAATATTGTCAATGAAGATAGTTGCAAAACAATTTAGATATTGATGGAATACCCTATTCATCAAGTCTATAAATGTTGTTGGCGCATTCGTGAGTTCAAACGGCATCACTGTAAACTCATAGTGCCCATATTTAGTGCGAAAAGTAATTTTGGGTATATCCTCTTTTTGTATTCTCTATCTTATTCCTTCGTTCACTAGTTTGCTTCATCTCAAAACTTGGGTCCACAATATTTACAAAGTTAACCCGTGGCACTCCTACCATTCGAAACTTGATCTAGGAGTTCAATCCTGCCATAGACTTCTAAGTTTTTTCTTCCCCTATAGGGATGTACCTGCAGCATATATTGACAGTGCATTAAAATTTGTGTAATAAATATACACTGATTCCAAATCTTGTTTTGAGAGTAGGAATTTTTTACGGCATATACCCCTTGAAACATTTGGGAAATAATTTTTTAGGAACATTTCCTTTAAACTACCCCAAGTTAGTTGAGATACATCTCAAGAACGTTTGATCCCATTCCACCAATGATCTGCCTGTTCCGTAAATCGAAACACAATATACTTAATCCGAGTACTGTCTGCGTCTACATCCAGTGCATCCAATACTTTCTCATCCTCTTGGATCCATCACTCAACCTTCTCAGGAGTTTCCTCACCAGTAAACTTCTTTGGCCCCAACTTGGTAAACTTTATCAGGTCTCTTGAGGCATCGTTTCTATTGTCCAAAGCCCTTGCAATCATTCAATCTCTTATAACAATTCAGCATTATCATGCCTTTGTGACGTCACCACGGTAATATTAGGTTCTTCCATTACTTTATCGGAATCCTTAAAATTTTCCTCGACCCATTCCGATTGAATAGAATCCAAATTGAACATCCTCCTCAACAACTGGATTCTGTTCAATAATTGCTCCGATAGGCGCAAAATTTGTGTCATGACCGCGTCCCTTGCCTTAGGTAATATTAATTTTTCCTCGACCATATCCACACCCATAACTTCCCCCAGAATGACCATGACTACGTCATTGTCCAGCAACTGCAGCAGGTTGGGTGACACCACGCCCTCGTCCTAAAGTTAGAGCTAGTTTAGCCCCACTTTGCACCCCTCCTTTTACACCTCTATGACGAGTAACCATAATTATTTTCACTAAAAGATAAAAATAAGAATATGTCTCAACAACGAGTGGTCCTAGTCACTATTCCAAGTTGGTGAACAGGTACTTCATAAAATGACCAAGAAGTTAAAAGTCCCTACCACTGTCCTTAGGTATTTTAACCTAGAGCTTTGATACCAACTGTGACGACCCAAAATCCGAAAGAAATCCAATGTGTCATGTTATCAAGTTATAAGTAAACTCAAGTACACATACGTTAAACGAGTCACAATCTATAAACATATCCATGATTACAAACTAAACAAGTCTGAAGTAACATAACTATTGTTTGGGCTCAAATACGACCACTTCTTATTACAACTAAAAATGAAACAAGGGAAATAACAAGTTAATATAAAAATGATAATCAAATTGGAGCTAATTCAGTTCTGTTTACTATTACCTCTTAATTTTATGGATTTATTGGTCTTTTTCTTACAAAGTTTGGTGGGGTTTCAGGCTCATGTACAATTAAGAAATAAAATAATTGAAGTACATGAACTAGTTAAATGAGTTGCAAATTAATGATTGACATGACATACACACATGTTATACAATAATCAAGTACATGCACAAGAAAATATGTTCATTACTTAACATGTCACAAGGGTTAACAGTGTCCAATTCATGCACTTATCATTCAAGTATTTTCATTTTTGTACAAGTGAAATGGAATTGTAAATAATGTTTGTCGCTCTTATACATATATTTGTATATATATCAAAAAATATATAAACTATCATAAATCTAGGACCAAGTCAATATAAGCCATATTAGGCAACCTACTAGTATGGACATCACTCGCTAAGCCATAGGCTACAATGCTAGCACAAGTTCAAGTTCAAGAATGCCTCTAACAAATAGTTAAATACCCAACAAGTTCGGACACCAAAATACAATAGTATTAATAGCCGAGTCATTTCAACCGGGCACACAGAAAACAAAACATAGCCAAGCCTAGCTCTAAGTGTGTCAAGGAATATGTCATAGACAAAATAAATATATATATATTATATAGTTTCATTGTATGTCAAGATTTGACCAAGTAGGTGTCCATAAGTTAAGAAATCAAAGTCACATTCTTATGTTGCGTACACAGTATACGTCATGTCAAGTTAAATTCAACGAGTTCTAATCATGCCAAATATACAAGTAAACATACATTCGACGTATTGAGTATTTGAGGTATATCTATGAGCATAGAACAGGCCTAGTCCTCAAGCCGTATAGAGACAAGTTCAAGTACCTACGAGTTTAGGACTGAGTTCCGTCTACAAAACTCTTCTATATAAGTTCAAGTATCTAAAATATAACCCAAAGACCTAGAGTTATAGTCTACAATCGAGTATAAAGACTTGGGGAAGTTCCGCTAATTTTTTTATATTTAATTAGGATTTTTTCTATTTATTAATATTTTAAATATTAATAAATATTATTTCAAAAAATTAGAATAATTTCTAGAAAATAAATTTTTTTTAGAAAATTTAGTTCTAAATACTTTTCTATCAAAGCAGAATATTTTTTTCTGAATTTTAAACTATTTTTTATATTTATTAATATTTTAAGTATTAAAATATTAATAAATAATATGCCAAAAATTATAATAATTCTAGAAAATATATTTTTCCTGAATATACAGTTTTCAAAACTTTCCTGTCAAAGTAGAATAATTTTCCTAAATTTAAAAAAAAATCCTTGTTTATTAATATTTTAAGTATTTGAAATATTAATAAAAAATATGCCAAAAATTAGAATAATTTCAAAACATTATTTTTCCAGAAAATACAGCTTTCAATACTTTTCTTTCCAAATAGGATATTTTTTTCTTAATTTAAAATCATTTTTCCTATTTATTAACATTTCAAGAGTTTAAAATATTAATAAATAATATTCCAAAAAATAAAATAATTTCATAAAAGAAATATATAAATCTTTAAAATAACAGATTTAAATACATTTCTCAAAAAATACATATTTGCATTTTCATCATAAATTTTCTTGCAAATATATAATGTTATCCAAAACTTTAATTTTTATCCAGTTGGCATTCTCAAACAATAAAATAGATATACCAAATATTCGTAACTACATGCAAAAACAATAATAAATCATCAAACAATAATTTCTAAACAAATTTTGGTACATGAAAAATTAAGAACAAGTATAACAAAAATAAATTCAAAACCTTGATTTGCAAAGTCAACCTCAAAGTAATGTTTATATCGAATTGAAAGTAAATTAAAATGTTGATATGAGTCTTCAATACAACCGATCACCTCTTAGTCATTTTTTTATTTTATTTTTTTAAGATAGATGATGAAAAAATAGAAAAAGGAGAGGGGGTTACATAGAGAGTTTTAAGTATGATGATTGAGAATTTAATGGAAATTTGGTAAGGTGGTAAGTAATTTAATGTTATGATTAGAAATGATTGGAAATTGGGAATTGTTGCAGTGTCTATATTCAATAATGAGAATTTAAGTGTATTTCACAAATTTAATATAAACATAAATCTCATTTTGTATATCATCAGTGTGCATTTTTCTTTTGGTACGTCAATGTTTAAGAAAAGGGGAGGTTATCTCATTTGAGGTCAATGTCATTGGGAGGACCGAGAGAGGGCAGGCGGTGCCACAGACGGTGCCACAGACCCTCTGGCATCAAAATTATTATATCACTACAATCTTTCTCAATTTAATAATATTTTCAATGTTAGACTAGTAATGAGGATCGTACTAAAACGTTATATTTCTTGAAGAGATCAACTTATAATTTATATTATAGCATTTGATTGAGGCCCGTGTAATGCATATGATTGTTGTTATATCGTTTTGGCGACTTACTTATTTTTAACCTTTTATAAAGTATTTGATGAATTATTTTTGTATTGTTTTAACAAATTTTTTGTGTCTAATTCCTCAAATATTATTGTTTATTTTTTTCTTTTAATTTTATTTGATTTTTCTAACGGTCGTAACAACTGATATGGTACCGTAACGGCAGATATAGCGAGCCTAACGACTGTTACAGTTGCGAATTTCATTCTCGCCTCTGTAACGGTCCATCGCAGTTTCGGCAACTCCCAAAATAGTTACATGATGGTAACAGCTGATATTTAAAATCCTAGTTAAAATAAACCAAGCCTAAACAGGACTCCAATTTCAATAGCAACATCTTCATCCAAAATTACAAATCATATCATTTTTCAATGATAAATCCTCTTTCATGACACGATAAATGAAATGGGGCAATTTTCTTGCAACTGTTTTTGTTCTGATTTACGATATCATCATTTTTTTGGGTTAAAAACACTCTCTCGACGCAGAGCATTGGTTTTATATTTGTGCATAAATTGATTTTAGGCTAACGCCTCAACTCGGACCCAAGCTTTTTTCCGGGAACAAAAGTGTTCTCATAGTGAGATTTCCATAACAACACAAAAAATAAAATAATAATAATAATAATAATTGAGCTAAATAATTCTTTGTTGTCGAAGAAAACATCATCACTCTACTAAGATTATCGTTATTAACCAAGATAAATTTTTCTCTATCAAGAGTTTTTCATCAAATATTCTCAATATATTTGGTCCGGGATATTCAATCTAGATCTCACTCAACAACTAAATTCGCATTCGCAAATGGTGTGGTCAGAAACTGGAAAACATATCGGTTTAGAACCTTCATACGTGAATGGACAGGAACTAGCACACAAAGTGCAATTTGGGTATCTTCCTTGGTAGACTTTACAAGTGCTCGTAATGGAACCACCGCAATGGTAAGAGCATAAGCAATCTCCAACAGTGCAAAAGCTGGTAGGATTTTCTCCACTATTTGTGTGTGCCGCCTTACATTTGGAGTCGCAATCGCTCGAGCAAGTTCCCAACACCTCAAGGCATTTGTTTTCAAATGATTTAACTGCATTAAAAATATTCCACACGAAATTAGAAAATGTTATGAAAGGGATGAAAGAATGGTAGATTCGTCATAATTATTTTCAACAATTTCGATTATTTTTTCCTTGAAAATAAGCCAGTAAGTGCATGTAACACAAGTTATTTGCTTGCTACATTTATACTTTTATGAAACAATAGTTACTTGTATCATTATACTGTATATGAATCGTATAGCCCATGCAGTGTATGTTTATTTTCATGCAATTCGGAAACAAAAAATTATTAGAATGTACATGAACATGAAATCTTAAAATTGTGATACAAACAAATCATCATCATTTATCCATTTTTTCTAAGTTTAAATAATCAAGAAGACATTTACCTGAGGTAAGAACAAGGAGAAATAAAACAATGCACAAAGTGCTGGAGAGCTTGGACGATTCCATAATATCTTGTCAATATTAAGCACTCGAATGATTTTCACAAAACATATGGGAGCCACTGTATCATATATATAATAAACTAAAACCAAAGTCTTAATACTAGGTTGCAATACGTGGCACTCCAAAAATACGATAAGTATCAATTTTTAATTACTATTATTGTTAGTAAATAAAAATTAATTTTACAAAAAATTTAATGAGAGCCTTAAATTCTAAAAATAGTAAAATACATTGCTTTTATGATTGTCTGATTAAAACAAATCTCCTCTGCCAATTGGTTAAACATTATTTATCTGTAATTCTGTGTCAGAAAAAGAAAGTAAAAATACAATTGTTATGAAGAAAATCAAAGGATAATTGTAATGAAGACCATTAAATTTTTTTAAAAGAAACATTTTTGTTATGTAAAATTGATGTCAAGCGCCACGTGCATCATTCTCTCTTATCTAAAAAGTGAATTTCCCCATTTTTTTGTTTCCTCCTTTTTAACTTTCAAAATTATCCCTACTCAAATTTAAAAAATTACTACTTAAGATTTGGAGAGATAAAAATTTATGATGGTTAAAATTATAAATGACATCATTTAAATTGACCAAATGGATGTGCCCCAGGCATCTATTATTGAGTGGATGGAATTAATTTTCATAACCCCCATATTAACTAATAATGAATTTAATAATAAGAAGAAATGTATCGGGCAAAATTTATAGTATTTCTAAACTAGAAGATAACATACATTACGTGAAATGGAAAGGTTTAAAATTTCTTGTTAAAGTGCTTTTACTTTCTAAAGATACCTTAAAGTATCCCATGTATCCAATGTAACTTACAAATTAAATTTATACATGCATTTAAATATAAGAAATCCAAGAAAAGAAAGAAAGAAAAACCTTAAAAAACGATAAGGAAAACTCATAATTTTCTCACATTGGCTAGGGTACTCTGAGCCATTTTTTAGTAGACGGACTATATTGCGGCTTCAGATGTTATTTTTGGTGTATTTATTACTATTTTGTTGAGCCATAGGTGATTGTTAGTTGGCTCATTTATGCATTACTATTATTTTTGCGGCATAGCTGATCGCATATGCACACGCATATCTTTTAATTATTCTACAGCAGTTGTATATGTTGTTTTAGGTTTTAGTTTCTATATTGCAGCTGCATTATTATTTTGATGTATATATTATCAGTTATGTATTTGATTGTTGTGAGTTTGGTGTTAGTTACCTTTATTATCATGGGAGGCCATGGGCCTTTTTTATATTATTTGATTCTATTGCGGGTTGGGGTTATATTACATTATTCATATTTAGGAGTCACGTCCTCGGGTTTGAGGAAACTCAGGGCGTGACAGGTTGGTATTAGAACTAACCGGGTTATGAAAACCTAAGGGCTCTTGGCTAGGAAGTTTTGTGGTTGGGATGAGAGTGTTTGTGTGTTTGTGATGCTTATGTACTTTGTGTTTGCGTAGCATAATACATTGGGATATTATTCCAATTTATGAAATCTCTAAGTCAAATATTTTATATATTATTCCATTAAGATAGTATTTTGTTTTGAAAAATAAAAATATTTCATAAACTTCAAATTATTTATGCAAACAAATCATATACAACATACACAATAAACTAAAAGTGAAGCTTCAATACTAGGTTATGACAAGAGGAGCCCCAAAAAAATGATAAGTGTCAACTTTCAATTACTATTATTGTTAATAAATAAAACTTAAGAAGTAGTAATATACATGGCTTTTATGATTGTAGTTGTAATACCCTGTTATTTCAAACAACACAAATGCGCTATAACATGTCCAAACATTAGTTTGGAATACTTAAATACAAGGCCTTATTATCTTATTTTATGGTTGTATAACACCCGAATACAAATACAAATCTTTTGGCCAAAGGCCTACAACTATCTAGGAAATAAGGTAGAAGTACAACAACTAATGATAGGGGTGATAACCATTCTCGAATAAACTTCAACATGTCCTAACTCAAAGTCCTGGATTCCTAACTCTTTTTTCTTATTGGAGTTTTCATACAAAAGATAGTAAAAAAAATAACCAAGCAGATGCGATCAGAATGATATCTAATTTACTAATAAAAGTATGTACAATACTATCGTAGCATGAATAAAACATGTTGTCTCATAAACTATAACAAGAAAGATATAACCAATAACAACTGAGTATGTATATAAGCAAATTATAAATAATGAATCTACTACAAGTAACATCAACTAATCAGGATCACTAAGGCCTCCCGAACTTTATGGGTAAAGTGGCTAAGAAGCGTCTCTGTTGCTCGCACGACAGATCTTAGTCACTAGGGCCCCAAAATCTATACATTGGTCGTTAGAGCCCTAAAGTCTACATAATATAATAACTACTGACTAAACGAATGTCATTAGGACCCCAAGTCTACTACGTCAGTCTAAGTCATGTTTTAGTCAAATCTAATTCTACCATTTGTGATTTAATCCAATTTATAACTAAATTAATTTAAACAAATTTTTACTTAATCTAAGTTATGATTAAGTTTAAATTTAATACTATTATATATTCAACAATTTTACAAATTTATCATGTCTAATTAGACTCAAATTTATGTCTATTACATGAGCTCTAATCAATATAAGCTCATTTTGAACAAGTTTTCAAATCTGTCCAAGGGTTGACATTTCGCTATTTTGACCATATCTCATAAACCGTAAATCTATTTGAATCTAAAATTTAATGTTATAAGGATATATCATCTATCTACAACTTTCATGTTTTGAAAAAAAATTAATTCAAAACGTAGAGGGATGAAAATTGTACCCGAAGTGTTCAAATTGCACCAAAATTCAGAAAGAAAGATTGACAGTTGCTAGATTTGTTGACGATTTCTCTCCGACCATAACTCCTTTTAAGTTCAAAATTTACATTTAGAGATGTGTCATAATCATTTATAACTTTAATGTTTTTAGAAAATTTTAATTCAAAACGTAGGGGAGTGAAATTAGTGCCCGAATTAATCAAATTGTACCAGAATTTCGGAAAGACAAATTGACAGTAGTTTGATATCTTGGCCATATTTCTAAAACTATAACTCCGATTGAACTAAAATTTTCCAATTAGATAGATATTTTATTTATTTATAATTTTTATGTTTACGTATCATTTAATTTGAACCGTAGCTGGATCGAATTAGTACCTGAAATACTTGATTTGCACCAGATTTTCAGAGAGTAGAGAAATTCAATTTCGATTTCATATGAATTTTTAATCGGTTTTAACAACCTCAAAACTTACATTTTCTTCTTTAACTCAATAGCATAGGATTAAATTCTAGAGCGTACCTAATCCTATGATCTAAACGGTAGCTCGGAATTCTCAGAAAAATCACCGAAAATAGTTATTCGAACACGAGTCTTATTCGGAAAAACAAACGAGAATTCTCATGGAAACAAGATCGGAATCAACAATTCATCCACTAAACAAAAGTAGGAGTTTTATACAATATACATACTATTTTTATATCATATCATGTATAAAAAAAACTAAGTGGAGTCTATGCGTTATATTCCAAATTCAAGAATTACATAACATTGCAATTATTACAACAATTACATAAAATATTGTATATAAAAAATTTTAAACAATGAAACAAAAGATATTATATTATGTTTTATCATAATTTAGTATTCATAGCCTTTTCAAGTAATTGATGCCCCCCAAGTCCTCAATATATGCTACAATATATTTAGCATTTTTAACGTATGCACCCAATTTAATATAGAGATAAATGTATCATTTTTTTTTTCATCAAATGTTATGATGTAATAATAAACATTTTTAAAATAATAGAAGAATCCAATGCTCAAGTTCTAATTAGAATATTGTCATCACATATACATAATCTCCAGAATTTAAATAATTGATTAAAAATTTCATGTCAGATACTATTTTCAATTATTTTTAATAATAAAAACAAATATATGGGTTATAAAACCCATTGCAAACCTTTACTTAAAACCTTTTTTAAAGATTGGTGATAACAGAAATTATGATTACAAATAAATGACCTTTTAAAAACTATAAATTCATCTATATCCTATTTATCCCTTTTTATAAATACTCAATTTTTCATCTAATCCAAATATGCATATATTCTATATATTCCACAAACTATTTTTAACATTCCTTATCTCTCTACTGCATGTTTTGCCTACGTTTTTTTTTCTTCATTTGTGTAATTTATAATTTT
>MKEJ01065992.1:0-10655 GCA_001753735.1 Embelia ribes
ATTATTTGTCGGCTTGTGAACGCTGTGTTATTTTGCCCAACAAAAGTAAATTACTTGCAGCCCGTGTACATACTTTAGTTTTTATTTTTTGTCAAAAATAATTTGACACCAGGAAAATCGGGGGTTAAGGAGACGAAAAAATGTCACTCGTTGACACTCGCCACCCTATGAAAATTAGCTAAAAGGGATAAGAGTGTTGGTAAAACTTGTCACCGATTCAAATTCATGAACTGGATAAGAGTTAGAATGTCGCACCCCGAATTCCATAAAACCCAGAGACACCAGCTATTTTTTTTTAAAGAAAAGGAAAAGAAATATATGTTTTAAAGAATAAACATAAAAAGGAAAATTTTATTTCGCCAAACTATCCAACTCATTCTATAACATAATAAAATTCAGAGTGTACAAATAGAGTATATATAGTCTGCATACATTTATATATCAACACCAAAAGTAAATGTCATATTTTGCCCAATAAAACAAATTGTTTGCTTAATCAACTCCATAATAGTAAATAATACATCAAGTTCCTGTCTAACAAAACACCAGCCACTTAAGGCCAAAAAAAAAAAGGTAATATGAGAATATAAGTTTACAACTTTATTACAATATACCTCGAAATGACACAATATGTATAATGAGGCTACAACACAAATAATAACAATGTCTTAGTTCAAAAGACATACACAAGTCACCAAACGAAGAGATCTGTCACCCGCATCTGCACTTATAACACAATTATGATACAAAACAGAAAAGAAAAATATACGAGTTAGATTACTAAATAACATGATAAACGAGATGCTATACGGTGCCAATATATATAAAATGTAATATATAAGGTGCATGCAATGCAATGTCTATGTAATGCAACTCAACACCGTCTGACACCAACACCAACGCCAACCCAACACGACACTTAAAAAAGTGGGAACTGGTGTCTCAACACGTCTATAATCCTTCCTTCTCGCGGGATACAATTACAATAAAAATATATCTTTGATAGGTTTTCTGACTGTCACGGTAAGGCGACAAGTTTTCTCTTTGCTTTCAACACTAAAAAGGCGACACTTTTTTCCAAAAAGAAATATAAAATGACTCAATTTCCCATTAAATGTAACTCAACACATTTTTTCTTTCACAACACTTTAAATTCTTAAATTTTAAATCAACAACATGTTTTATTTATCAACGCTTGAGTTCTATCGCTCCAACACATTTTCAATACTTAAATTCGTCAACACTTTCAACACCTTCAACACTTTTACTTTTCAACACATTCAACACTTTCAACACTTTTACTTTGAAAATCTCATTTCATCTCAATACTTTTCAATTCATTTCCAATTTCTCATTTAAATGAATTTCCATCAAATTCTCATTTTTATCAAAAACAACACTTTTCCATATTGTAAAAAAAATGCAATGTCAATCCATGAATGAATGATACGTAATCAATATAAATTCTTCTTCTACACATTTAATTTTTATAACAATAAATTAGCATACAACTCATTATTTTGAAAGCATAGAAATAAACACATAAATTACAAGTAAATGTACATACATAAACTTATGCTTATATTACTATTTTGTAGCCTACTCGTACCTATTGACACTTTAAAATTCACCTGAAAGCTCTATGTCAAAAAACCTCAATTTCCCTCTTCTTCATCTCGAGGTTTGATTTATCAAACGAACACGGATCAACCTAAACCTGTATACAAAAATGATCTACTCATCACGAGAAATAAGAATAATAAGTTTAATTTCATGTACAAACTAGGCACGGAAATGATATGATAAACGAATGAGATAAAGTTTGTGGCTTATCTCAAAATGTACGCTATGCTTCAAGGATGATGAATATGCAATTAGAAATCGAATCTGGCCTCAGGAACTAGATCAAATCAAGCTCCAAAGCTCCAATGTTTCGTCCCTCTTTCTCCTTCTCTCTCCTTATTTAGATTTTTTAAAAACAAAGCGACACAACCCATGTACTTAAGTCTGTCAAAAGCTACTGGATCTGTCACGATGTTACCGTTTGAACGGTATATCTGCATTGTTCGAACAACACAGTCATTTGAACGGCAGATAGGTACCATTCGAACGGTACCCTTCAACCTCAAATGCTATTCTTCACATACTAATCCCAAAACACATCTAATAAAATTATTATAAAGTGTTACGCCTCCACAATGTATCTCGCAACAACTCACCAAAATCAACGCTTTCTACATAACAAAACTACTCAATTCAATCAACAACGCTACAATGCTTATGTCCACAATATATGCATGCTATAAATAATATTATGATCCATCTCAATAATATTGAATAAGAAAATTTTATCTCAAAATTTTCGGGTTAACTCGTCACCAATGAAATCCACCGAAGGATAAGAGTTATAAGGACACTGAGAAGAAATAATTCTTCAAAACAAATATATTAACTCATAATTTTTCAAGTCTCCCATATTACAAACACACACATCTGTTTATACTTGTCTTGGAATATCCCTCCAAGATTAGGAATTAATGCAAAAGATCTTCAAGATATTTCTAGACTATTTTCACAAAAAGTAATTCAAGATTGATAATTATTCATGGATAAGCTTTTAGGAACATGAACATACTCATTGGAACGATAAAAGTTATTACAGATTAGTCAAATATAAGGTCTTCCTACATGTATAATCAATCCTTCGTCATTTTACGAGACTAGCCATATCTCTATGTAGAAAATTCGAAATTGGGATTCATTTTTTAATTGGACTCCAAATTGCTAGAGCTTTCCCTAAACATATTATTCAATATCATATTTACTCCAAATAGATCAGAAATTTCTCTAAAATTGACCCAAAATTCTTTCCTTTTGATGTTTTTACGAATTTAGTTTTTTTTAATCTTCCACTTTGATTTGACCATAAAAACATAGTCAAATTCCGGTTTCATCATTCGCAATCATTTTTGGAAGTTCAAAAAATTTGAATTTTGTTTTTACATTTATATGCTCCAATAACTCTACTAATAGACATGATTTATGAAGTATAAAACAATTCTAAATTTGTTTTTACATTTTTATCCTCCAATAGCACTTCTTTATAACACTAGCATGTGACATTATATGCGCATATCACTATCCTCTACAACCCTAAAAGAAAAAAAAGACACTACCAAAAAAGTTCACTCTCTCTGAGTAAGATGCAGCCGGAGGACTGGTTAGAGAGTGGCGACTACTTCCCTTTTCTAGCCGGAAATAGTCTTCCGGAATTAGATAATAACTACGGAAACCAGTTTCCTAAAAATTATGATCTTTCAACCGGTCAAATTCTCAGCACCTACCCATTTTACCCATGGGATGCATCGGAAATTATCGATACACCACAGGCTCGAGCCTTAGCAGCTTCGAAGAACCATAAGGAAGCTGAGAAACGGCGACGTGAGAAGATCAATTCACATCTGGATAATTTAAAGAGCATCCTCCCTTGCAACTCCAAAGTACCCTCTCTCTCCCTCTCCCAAGGAATATATATATATATATATTCATTTATTAGTTTGTTTTATATTTACACATTTTTAGGACTCAGTTTTATAGTCAAGATTTCACTAATCTGTGGTCTTTTCCATAGGATCTTTTGATTCTTAAATTGTAGATCTAAAGCAGTTTTTGAAGCTTTTACTGATGATATATCCTTATGATAAAACCATTTGTGGAGTATGTAGGATTTATAGTTTTTAAAAAAGTTATTAAACTTTTTTCTCAAAATGAGATTTTGATTCCTTTCAGCTTCTTAGATTCTGAGAATCTTTATTTTTTTTTTCAATTAGAAAAACAATACCAAAAAATTACAGTATTGAATTTGCAAACTGAGTGAAATGTCTTTCCTTTAATTATATCACCAAGAATTTAAGAAAATTGCAAATGAAATAATATGTAGTCCAATCAAGATTTTAAATATCGTCCGTTACCGTTACGTAACGGTTTTGGCCAACACCGCTACTGTTACAGGCCGATATATAAAAGAGAATGAAATTCACATCCGTATCGACCGAAAGCGTTACGTAACGACTGTTACGGCATCGTATCGGTCCATATCAGCCGTTGCAGGTCGTTGTAGGCCGTTACAAAATAAAAAATCAACAAATTTCTTTTGTAAAGATAAAAAAAATTCACAGCTTTGATTTCTATTACCGTTACGCCACGGCTGTTATCATCCGAAACCATTATACTGCCACCGTTACCGTTACAATAGCCGTCATCGTTATTAAAAACTTGAGTCCAATATATTGTTATAAGTATTTTTCAGCACGTTTCCTCTAAAAAACTTAATTCTAGGATGGTTCGTTCTATCACTTTAAATTCATGTATAACTACTATGTTTCATGAAATTATTAAAAATAAATGAAGAGCTTATTCAATTCATCAACATAGTCACTATACACATTTTCCTCTTTCTAGGAATGAATTCTTATCATTTAATTTCTCATCCCTAGGTGACAAAAGAAAAAATGCAAACGAATTTAATTATACGGATAATCACAAAATATTATTACCTTCATAAAAATGAGCAAAAATTAAATAATTAAATCTTGTGCAGAAATATTGTCCATTGTCCTTGAAATAGTTAACTTTTTGTTGTTATGCTACAAGTAACCATATACTTATGCACAAATTTTGTAGATAGACAAAGCTACACTTTTAGCAAAGGTGGTTCAACGCATGAAGGAGCTCAAGGAACAAACCTCCGATCTCATTCATCTTGAAGGTTTGCCATCGGAAACCGATGAAATCTCCGTAAAAAATCTAGTTAATTCCGATGAAAACAAAATCCTGCTTAAGGCTTCATTGTGTTGCGAAGACCGGTCTGATCTCATTCCCAACCTAATTGAAACCCTAAGATCACTGCAGTTGAGTCCCCTAAGAGCTGAAATAGCAACACTTGGAGGAAGAATACGTAACATTTTGGTCATTTCAGGGGATAAAGATCAAAGTGATAGCACTGCTATAGTTTTGAGGGATGCACTGAAAAGTTTAGTCCATCGTTCTCCGGGTGTTGATTTTAGGGATGGGTTCAAAAGGCAAAAAGTTATCAATGGAAGCCAAGCAAATTCTTAATCTGAAATTAGTCTAGAACATATTGGTGTGTAATAGTAATGGATTAAATTGTGTATGTATTTGTTGGATCAGGGTTTCGTTTAATGAAAATGAAATTTTCCATGCATAATCCAAGTGTGAATATGTTTATGATAAATTGATAACGGTGACTTTGAAAAATAAGATTAACGTTTTCAAATCAAAGCAATCAAAATGTTTTCACCACGAACATGATATAACAAGGCTACACCGCAGAGACAGTATGATTTGAACCCGCTTTTGTTAAGATAGCGCTGGAACATAATTAAAAAGGAGAGAAAACTCAATTTACTTCGCTTGCAAGGGTAAGATTGTTAGAATTGTGTGTCTTGTACAATAAAAAGCCAATCCGGTTATTAATGTACACACGAATAAGCTATTTTCCTTATAGCCATCATTCTATGGTTATTTAAGTTCGCAAAACTAGATATTAAAGCTATATCAATCGCCAGTGATCCTATAAAAAAAAATTCAGTAGTCGTCTAATGAACGGTAGAAATATGCTAGTTACCGTACCAATAACACAATGGCTATTGTTGTGTATTTTGAGCTTACGCATACTATTCCCAAAAGGCTAATGCTCACCAAAATCATGAAGCATGTTGTATGGATATAATAGTATGTGCATTTCACGGACCTGATCCAAATGTGGGTTTGTTTAATTGCAAATTTTAAACATATAACCTAGGCTTTTTATAATTTGAAAAAAGTTGGATACATCTAATTTAAATTTTTTACTTTTCTAAGATCAAATTATCAGTAAGCTTAACATACAATAGAACAGTCAAACATAATCCAGTTTTTAAGCAAAAACAAAAACTTAAACTTAAAATGTGTAATCAAACAAACCCTATATGTTCACTATTATAATTAACACTGGTCATTTCTGCCATGATAATGGGCTTGTTTGGCAACTAAAAGAAGTAAATATTTTTTTGCTTTTAAGTAATAAACAAAAATGTGTGTTTGTGTACGTTTTGAAAATTCCAATTTAATTTTTTTATTTAATAATATTATTGAAATGCATCATAATATTATTTATAGCATGCATATGTCATGGACATAAGTATTGTTGTACTGAGTAGTGTTGTTGCATTGTTGTTGCGTTAGGTGGTATTATTGTGTTATTGTGTGGTATTGTAGGAGCATTGTATGTAGTTTCATAGTGTGTAATTAGTCTACAAAGGCGTGTGGAAGTGGCACAACATATGGTGTTGACAAGTGAAAGCTGTAAAATCAAAATCAAGTTTATTAATAAACTTTTTCATGATACCTGATACTATATCTCCTAAACAATAAATCCGATTGAGGCTTATGATATACCGATGGAAAGATATTTTAATTATTTACAATTTTTGTGTTTTTGCATAAAGCCAATTCATAGAGTAAAAAGGGTTAAAAGAAGGACAAAGCAGGACTGGGGCTTGAGTGTCAACATCAAGGTAATGTGGGTGTCGACACTCACAAGGCAAGGTTGCATTTGAGTTCTGAAACTTGATTGTTGATAGTTGGGGCTTGTAGGTATGGACATTCATGACTAAACAACGGCCTAACAAACTACCTTTTGACTTTAAAATACATTTCACTCTTATATTTATTTATATTTATGGCCAATAAGTGAGATATAGAGTGAGAGAAAGTTGAAGTAGTGAAAGAAGTGTTAGAAACTTCTCTGGTTGATATCATTTAGTTCCCGAGCTTGTACATGAAATATTTTTGGATATTTGGCTTCCTTATTCCGAGGGCTTCGATTTGAGGTAGGTTTTGTCTTCTCTTTTGTTCGTTCTCGATACCTTGGTTTCTGTGCCTTGATTGCATGTCCAAACAAAGTTGTTTTCTCATTTCTTATCTCATGTAAGTTGTTTTTGTCTATATGTTTATGTTGATTCTTATTCATTTTTGTTAGATTGTTTTGTTGGGTGAAGAAGAGGCCAATTGGGGTTTTCGTTTGCTAGGCTTGCAGCGTGATTCTTTGGCGTTAAAGGTATGAGTATTTTATAGAATAGCAATATAAACGTAATTTCATGTGTGTACCCTAATTTTGGTTTATGTAGTTGATTGCTTGTTGTTTAAATTGGCATATTTAACATGTTATTGTTAAGTGCATTGTATGAGCTATGTGTAGATGTAGCAATCATTATTGCATTCATGATTATGCATTTTGGTTAAAATGATATTGCGAGGAGATTTTTAAAGGTGATACTTTAAAATTATTTTGGCAAGGATTTTATGATGAAAATATTTGCGAGGGAAAATTCTAAAATGATACTTTTTTGTGAAGTAAAGGCGATGCCTCTTTTGTGAGTTTGCTAGAATAGTGAAGATGCTTAAGTTGCATTGTTGATTAAAATGTGGAGTTTTAGAGTAACGTTTTCAAGAATTAATGTGTGAGTTGCATTCATTGGGTTGAGTCATTTTATATTCTTCTTTGGGACAAGTGTCGACTTTTGTTTGTTAGTAAAGATATTTAAACTAAAAAGAAGATTTGGTGCTTACCATAAAAGTCGGGAAACCTATACAGGAACTTACCATTGATTGGTGCTATTGAGAGAGAGACAGATCAAAGTCTTAAACAAAATTTGAGAAAAAACTTGTTTAGATACTAGTCCCATTTACTTTATTATTTGCGTTGGGGTGGGTGAGTTGGCGAGTTTTATTTCCTAACATGTATATTCATAATTACATTTTGAGCTACCGCATAGTATCACATTTATCGTCTTATTGTGTAGTCTAACTCATACATTTTCTTTTCTTATATTATTGGATCATATTTGTGATATTGGTACGGATGCACGAGATAACCATCTTTAAGGTTCTCGGATGGCCATTTGTACACATTTTGAAATTAGAGATTATAGCTTTATTTTGCGTTTAGCCTCTTATTTCTTGATGTATTATTTGAGGTACAAGATGAGTTGTATTTATTTTTGGGCCCAGTGTTACAGTATGACACATTACCTTTTGTTGTAGCCTTGTATTTTAATATTCAGATTAGAACAAAAGTATAACACTTATTATTCTTAGGGGTTTAGACGTGATGTAATTAATATGTTATTCAAGCATGTAGCTTATTTTATTGTAGTAAACATGGTATTTGCATTTATTATTGGTGTCGATGTTATTATTATTATTTGTAAGAGGCTATGATATTATTATGTTGTAGTTGAGATGTGACAGGTTTTGACGGTATTAGGGATGTTTTCCTTTCCTTTTCTTTTTTAAAAAACTATATATTTTTTTCTTTTCTTTAAAAAGGAGAAAACAATTCACATCCCCCGGGTCTTCAAAAATTGGGGTGTGGCAATGATAGGGGTCAAAGTCAACAATAGTAGTTGAGACTGCACATCTCCTTTGATTTGAGTTGACAAATTCTATATGGAGAGCTAGTTTCATAGCAAAATGGGAGTTTGAAGGGGGGTTTCATGTGGGTGTCCATCACTGGATAGCTTTCGGACATGTCGTCAGACTTGCACAACAGAATAAAATGCTTTTTATTATATATATAACACGTGTTACACTTTATCCTCACTTTTCCATTTCTGCGGAGAGAGTAAGAAAGAGTTTGAAGCTTCGAGCTTCACCCTCGTATTTCATCCATTTTCAAAATCTACATCATGCGAGGATCATTTTGACATAATTATCTTTTTCTCGTTTGTTCATTTACTTTTCCTAGGTATTCGTGCCAAGTCTTATCATTGAAATAAAGTTGAAAATTTTCTTCTTTACACCTTGAATGTCTCAAATAATATGCATAAATTATGTCTCGAATGTCTTGAATAATATGCATAAGTAATTATGCCTCGAATGTCTCGAATAATATATCCCTAAATAGATACGTTATTTCATAGCTGTACTCGAAGATAATTATAAGACTATATTCATTCATAAATGAGTTTTATAAAACAATAACATCGAAAACCTGAAATACCTCTTCATACTACGAGTATGTATATACATATATAGGTCTACACATACACACACACACACACACATACACATATAACCTCGATGTACCCTGACTCTATCTCGAGTACTCATCGACTCAACTATGAATACATCTTGACCCTAAATCAAGGTGCCTCGAATGTAAATATAATCATTTATGAATATTATATGAGGCATTCAAGTATGAGCATTCAAGTATACATGTACAATAATTCGAGTATACGAGTATTGACATTTGAAATATATATAACATGTATTCGAGACAAATCACATTTTGAACCTTTTGCTTTCTTTTTAGAACTATGCATTGCTTTTATCTAACTAAAATTTCAAGATTTTTATGAGCAACCTGATTGCTCTGAGTTGGGCCTACTATTTGTGGCTGTTCCTGGAGAGAGTTGTCATAAGAAAGGGCATTTGGGTAGCCCAACTTCGAGGATAGGATATTAGAGTAGCCCAACTTTGAGAGATGCTAGTTCCAACTTTTACTTGAGTCATGTTGAGATTCATGTTCAAGATTTGGGTTTGAGTTCAAGTTCGAGATTCATGTTCGAGAT
Source organism: Embelia ribes (assembly GCA_001753735.1). Lineage (NCBI taxonomy): Eukaryota > Viridiplantae > Streptophyta > Magnoliopsida > Ericales > Primulaceae > Embelia > Embelia ribes. Next base: position 9,639 of record MKEJ01065992.1, read on the forward strand.
TCGAGTATTCGGGATATACATATTGAGTTTAGTTGTCGAGTGTCATGAGCATTTTGGAGTACATTCATAACATCGGGGACATATATGCATTTCATTTTATATACATGTTATACATTTATTTGAGATATCTTTATCATTATATAAGCATTTGTATTTATATACATATATTTCGAGAATTATATACATTTGTATTTTGGTATACTGTGTATTCATAGTTGAGGGCATGAGATTTCATTGAGATTCAAGATTCGAGATTTAAGAGTTAACATATTTGTAGTCGAGGGTATGAGATGCCATTGAAATCAAGATTCGAGAGTTGGCATATTCATAGTTGGAGGTATGAGATTCCTTTATAATTCTAGATTCGGCATCATTGGCTATTAGTATACTACAGTACTGGATGTACTTTACTATTCATTGTATTCATATTTTTGTCCTATTTGTAGTTTCAACTTATGGGATATGTCATTATTTATCACACATGTACTATCTTATTAGCATCATTGGTAGATAGGTATTTGGAGATTGAGAATTATAGTTTCATACATAATATGTTGGATATTTCGAGGAACTTCTAGATTTTACGACTTGTTGTGAACATGCCTAAGCATATACTTGTACCTTAGAGAATAGAAATTGGATTCGGGACTTGTACTAGGGTTATAGGCATATTGGGCATTCATGATGTATATACTTGTTAGATTCTCATTTATAGTATGGTTTAGAATCTGACACATATATATTTTCTTTTGTGTATGCTACTTATTCAGTTTTGTAGGGGCTGTGATGGTGTGGGTATGCTTTGGAAGTAAACGTATCTATAAGGATGAGATATGAGTAATCGATTCGAAGTGATTTTGGGTTGATCATATTGGAGTTTGAGACAGAGGTAATACATTAGACTTTTTCTTTATTTGTACAAGCATGTAGCTAGATAGAGTATTTGTAATGTCCTAGATATAAGGCCCCAAAATTTTTCACCAACACTGTAGCAATACTGTTGTATCTTTGTACAGT
>MKEJ01066004.1:0-15974 GCA_001753735.1 Embelia ribes
ATCATTTTTTTTAATATGAAAACACAACATTAACTTAGAGATTATACTATAAAACACAAAATAGGCGCAAAATATCTCTTATATCAACTATTGTAAAATGCAATATGTTGGGTCTTTTTTACTTACATACAATTTTTATCATTTAAATATAAAACGATAGAAATAAATAATATTATTACAACTTAAATTACTAAAAAACCAAGACCCTATACACGGCTTAATCTTCAACATTACTTCTCTAACTTGTTTTTCAGGCTCAAATTCATTAGTTATCAGATGTCAGTTTGTTATATAGACTATGGTCTCTTCAATTCGATTACCACTGATTTCTACCGACCATTAAATTCATTTCTTTTTTATTCTCAATCAATTAATTTCTCTTGATCGGTCAATTTTTTTCTTCCTTTCAATTAATTGAAGATTTTGCAATTATAGTTTTTCTTTGTTTTTACCTTGAGAAAAAGATATGAAATATAGTTTTATAGATTTACTTTCTAAATTAGTTATGTTATTCGTTTCAATTTTTGATATGGAAGTGTAGACTCACTTCCTTAATTTTTAATTTTTAGTTTTAAATTTACTTTTTAACTTATATATATAAAGCTAAGTGTATATATATCGGTGATACATGTCTAATACACAATACGTATCGTGTATTACAGGTGTATCGACCGATATTTAGTCAAAATAGAGACAGAGCAACAATACGCACGGAAACCTTTTGAGGCGCATCGTATCGTATTATCGTTTCGCGTCTTATAAGAGATTGACAACCATTAATGCAATTAGTATTTTTTGAGTATTCTTGTAATTATCAATAGAAAAGGCCAAATCAACTTTTTAAAGCTACCCCGATTTGATTTTAAAAGCACCTCATATAAAATAGAAGTGGATCTTGAAAACAATCACCTTTTTTTTAATCAAACATCACTTTCTGGTTTACATTGGAAAAAATAGAAGCATCCCCCCAGAAAGCATTACCAAACTCAGCCTTAGTGTTTCTGTAAATTTTAAAAGTATAACTTGGACATGATAACTGTGAAAATCAGTCAAGCTGTTCCTTTACAATTGGGGAAAAAGAAAACTGATTGACTGGACTTGTGATATTTAGATGCCTTTGTCTCAATGTTTAGTTTTGTTGATTCATATTATGTTGCATATGTGATTATTATGTATTTATGTTATTGGAATTTTGTCGCTTGACATCGTAGTTAGGTGAGTTATAGCTGACGACAACTGTTATGTAGCAAGACAGTAGCTTGAATTTGTAAGGAGTAACAATAGGCTTAATAGTTTTGTACGATATTAGCTTTGTAGAGAATCAGTTGTTAAGATACTTACTACAGTTGATGCACTTAATAATTTGATGGGCCATAAAACGTTTGAGGTGATTTGGTTGGTTTGAGTGGAGTATGAAAATAACTTTTTTGATGATTTTGGGTGCAAGTATGTCAGGCAATATATTGGCTGGAAAAATAATTTTGTAATTCCAAATATTAGTCTGATAGATATTGTTGAGCTAATGCTTAACCTGACAATGGAAAATGTAAAGTTGATGGATAGCAGCACAAGGCTCTACGATTACACCCTATTGCTCTGAAATCAAAACAAATTGAAGGCTTAAATTTCTAAGTTCTATGTTTTCTGGAGCCTTGATGTGGCATGAATATACTCTTTTTGATGTTCAGTGTTGTTTGACTTCATATCTAATTTGCACAACCGATTAGATTAGGCTATTGGAAGTTTATGCCTTGACCTACTAGTCCGATGCCTGAGAGCTGATGAAAAAGGTAAGCTAGTGAGAAGGTAGCTTGTTTATTAGGAGTAATTTGCGTACTAGTCCTGTACGAAGTGCTTTGTAAAGGTTGTGTTGCTTAACCTTCTAGTGATATTGTACACACTCGCTGCACTTACAAGTTTTATGGGTAATAGAGTGTTGGAAGTGATTCAAATGGCATGAGTGGAGTAGGCAAATAAACTTTCAGATGCTTTTGGCATGGGTAAGACTTGAGAACCTCTGCGTTTTGTGGTAGCTGGTAGATTTTATAAGCTAATGCTTAACCTGTCTTGGGAATGTTAAAGCAGATAGATAATAATAGGTCAAGCCTTATTTTTCTTGAGTTATAGGCTTATAGCTCTAAAATTGAAACAGATTATTGGCTTGAGTTGGTTTTGCACACTTCAATTCAATATTTTCATATGACAAAGTTTATTGTGTTGACACAAACTCTGTATTATATGACCATGTTGTATTTTTTATTCAATTTTCTTTCTCTTCTAACGTTTAGTTTTTTATATAACTTTTAACTATGGCTGCATTGTCTTTCCAGGGTTCATGTTTCCATCGAGTTATTAAGGGATTCATGATACAAGGTGGAGACATATCTGCTGGAGATGGGACTGGTGGAGAATCCATCTATGGCTTGAAATTTGAAGATGAAAATTTTGACTTAAAGCATGAAAGGAAAGGAATGCTGTCAATGGCTAATTCAGGTCCTGATACCAATGGATCTCAGTTTTTCATTACAACCACTCGAACATCTCATCTAGATGGGAAGCATGTCATTTTTGGAAAAGTGATTAAAGGAATGGGAGTAGTTCGTTCAGTTGAGCATGTCAGCACAGGTGAAAATAATTATCCTACTCTAAAAGTGGAAATTGTGGATTGTGGAGAACTTTCTGAAGGAGCGGATGATGGTGTCTCTAACTTCTTCAAAGATGGTGATACTTACCCTGATTGGCCTGTTGACCTTGATGAGAAACCAAGCGAACTTTCCTGGTGGATGAGCGCAGTTGATTCTATCAAAGTTTATGGAAATGAACAGTTCAAGGTACCTTTCATTTATCCTTTTCTTGCTTTCCTTTGTTATTCTTTTAGTTATCTTCCCCATTTTGGCTATGTCTGACTTCAACGAAGACAAAAATCTCTTTGTAACTAGAAAGAAAATCTTTGCCATTTGAATTTTCTCCTTTGCGGGAACTAGACATCTCAGGTGATATATATTGTTCAGTTAGTTGCTGGAGATATGATAAATAACATTTTGACTTTTTTTTTTAACAGAAACAAGACTATAAAATGGCTGTTAGGAAGTATCGTAAAGCTCTGCGTTACTTGGATGTATGTTGGGATAATGAAGATATTGATGAAGGTGAGTCATTCAGCTATCTATGTAAAAATGCCCTTTTTTTAATTTTTTTTAATTTTGTGTATTTTGTAATATCATGTCATACATTTTACTCCTCTCTTGGGTTCTCTCTTTCAACATACAGAGAAAAGCTCGGCTTTGAGGAAGACTAAGTCTCTGATACTTACTAATAGCTCGGTAAGTTGTTTCTTATACTTTGCTCTCATGTTTTGCAAGAACTGATAACTTACTTTTAACATATGTGAAGACGTCAGGGAGCACTCGAACTGTCTATAAGAAGCTTCCTCTTAAAGGTTTATTTCAAATTGTTTTGTATTATTTTCTACTAACCTTAACAGCATTTCATATTTATGGAATGACCACCTCTTTCTGTCATTATTGTACAAGAGTGTTGAAGATATATTAATATATTGAATTTTATGAGTGTAAAATTATGTCCTATTCACAATTTTGGCTATTGAAGGAGACTGATTACGTAATGTGGTGGTTTCAGCACCACCTCGTTGGATGATAAAAGTTCTTTGGAATCTTTGAATTTTATTATTTTCCTTGCGTTAAATTCTCGGCCTGATCTATTACTTTGAAGCAATTTTAGCTGATTGATGATTCTTTGAAAGCCGTCTGTTTATTCTTCATTTGTTAGTTTATGTATATTATGCATTTCTAATTGGAAATTATTCTAGTGTCTTCTTCATCGTGTACAGTGAATGGAACCAAAGAGGTGTATCATTGACAGAAAAAAGTAACAATACTCAAATGACCACAAGTTTAAATTGCTTTACAAACAGATCAACTATGCCCTAGGAACAATTAAATGGAGAAGGCATTTTTTTATTTTCTAGGGTCCGTCATTTGTGATGCTCTTCCGTACACACATCATCCAGCTGCTAGTATGACGTTAAGAGAATTTTAACAAAATTTCGGATTTCTTTTTTCTTTTTTCTCTATGGTCGTACAATCATCACATGCCTTTACATCAAAGTTATGAGAATCGGTTGAGCAGGTTCAACTGGAACCAAACCTCGATTCTGTTTGGTTCGAGTTCAGTGCCACTTCAGCAACAACCTTTAAAATCCAAGCTTTTGTCTACACCTATGATGGGTTTCAAACCCAGAACAACCAGGAGGAAGGGCACACACTAAACCACTTGGGCATAAAATGATACTTGAAACTAGATGTGGTTAAGTATTTGAATCGTGGTTCAGTTGTATCGGCCGCGAGTGGAACTGCTGAACCTGGAATCAAGCCCCACACCGTTTCAAGGATTGGGTCGTTTTTTATAACATTGTTTTACATGTTTACGTGCTATCAGAAAATCAATTATTCTGTTTCTCCGCCTTGTTATATCTTTTAGATTTTTATACTTGTTTATTTCATGCCATTCTCACGCAATAGTGCAAGAAAGTAGTACTCGCTTCATCTTTTTTTGTGTCCCAGCTTACATTTCCTCATCATCCTTGACCGTTCCCAGCCATTTATTCTTTTCCATATTTCTCAATCCTTTATGTGTGCCTTCTTTAGGCTTGCAAGTTGAAGCTGGACGATATAGAAGGGGCATTGCTAGATACGGATTTAGCGTTACGTGATGACGAAGAAAATGTGAAAGCTCTATTCCGCCAAGGCCAGGTTGGTTGCCCCAGTTCAATGATATATTGATGGTCCGATTTTTCTTTAGCTATAACAAGTTTCATGTAGTTTTGGGGGGAACAAAGCGCGAGTTATTTATGCATCATTAATCCAAACCAGTTTTACCTCTTTCTCGAGGTGGTTATTCGAATAATATTGGTTAGATTAACTTTGTATGGTATTTATTTGCTATGTTGCCCTCAACTTTGACCAATGCAGATTATTGACATATATCAAGTCTTACCATAAGAGATTACTGCTAAAGAGGAGGGCTTATGTTTGCTTTTGTAGACAAATTTAAGTTTGAAAATCTGCCAGAACTTGCAAGCATTTTGAAGAAATTTTGGGTTCTCTTGTTTGGGAAAAGTTGGTGTTCTATACTGGCAGACATGAATGTTTTTATTATCCAATTTCCCTTTTTATCTCCAAATGAAATTTGCATCATTGACCTTTCAATTTTTTCGCTATCTGAATGTATTTGCTAATCATTTCTTTTTCATATAGGTGGTTGTATGTAAAACAAATTTACACAAATTGAATCAATTTCTTTTATACCTGGGTAATATGGTGCCATGGCATCTTTGAAATGTCTCTACTTGTGAAAACAAACATTTTAACTGTTAATGTGGGAAGCACCCTTTCATGTGAGTTCGCATTGTCCCTAATGATTGGGAGTTTTGAACATTTCCATGAGCCGTTTTTGCTATATGTACAGTTGTCTTGAGAGGGGATTGTGATTCGTGATGACGCTACATGCTTGTTGCTATACTATTCGTTAGAGATTTTTTTTTCTTTTTTTTTTTAATCTTTACTCTTGTTTGCTTGCTTCTTTCAGAATTTCTAAAGCTGTCTTCATGTTCATTTCTCTTTTTGCAGTTTATATGCGTACTGACTTTGTCTTCTAATTTATCAGGCACACATGGCACTTAATGATGTAAATGCAGCAGTTGAAAGTTTTAAGAAAGCAATGGAGTTAAAGCCAGATGATGGTAACGCAACATCTTTTCGTTCTGAACTAGTCTAATTAGTTGACCTGGTATAGACTTGTCTTGGATCATGATCAGGGCTAGCTGGATCCTATGTGTGGCCTTGAGAATAGTGATTTGAAATGATTTTATTTGGAAATTCATTTTCTTTCTTGAAGCTCATATAGAATTTATTTCTGAAACCTCATGTGTTCAACTTTTATTAGAACATGGAATTGCTGAATCAAGGCGACAATGATTAGCATGTTGCTTGAAATTTAATTTTTGAGTGCTTTACTAATCCTGCTTTCCTCTTAAAGTAAATCTTCAAAAAATTGAGAAACCTTGGAAATCAGTCAATGTAAACTAAATGGTGTGACTTTCTTTTCTAGCATTATAATTGGCAAATTTTGAACAGTTTGTAAATATTCCCCCCAAGTCCATTTTTTACCTGAATCGGTAAACGATTAGTGTAAACGAAATGGAAGAAATTAATTGAGGATAATTTTTAGATATGTCTAATTTATTCGTTGAAAAAACTAAAACTGGAAACAAGTAAAAGCTATATGGACAATAAAAATAAGTGGGAGAAGCTCTAGAGGAATTGACTGCTAGTTAATCTACAAATCATAAATTTCATACATAAAATTCTGTTTCCAGGGGGAATTAAGAAAGAGCTTGCTGCTGCAAGGAAGAAGGTCCGTTATCTCCTGTCTAATTTTGTTTTTTTATATTTTGGTTTTTCCTTGTAAATTTTCTTTTGGTTTCTATTTTATTGATTGGAACTCCAAAATTTTTGTCTACAGATTGCTGATAGGCGCGATCAAGAGAAAAAGGCTTATGCTAAGATGTTTCAGTAGATTTTTTGGCATTAACTTGTCATTTTAGATACATCTAGGTGAGCATTGCTTTTATCACTATCCAAAAATTAAATTTATTTCCCCATTATGTTCCAAGCTGAGTAGCTTATTTTTTATTTGCTAACCGTATGCTAGGTCAGATAGACTATGGATCAGGCTTCAAAATGTGCAGATTTTGATTAGCTTTAGGTGGTCACAGGTATGTAGTTGGATGGAATTTCACCTGTAAATCGAGTCTTTTATTATCTGATTCCCGTCATCCGCTAGCATTATTTAGCTACATGAGGAAATATTTTTACAGTATGACGCTGCCATATCTGCACTCGTTTGCTACATCCACTGATGTGACCGCGTAAATTATCGTGCTCCAAAAGTGAAACTTTCTTTTACTCTTCGAGTCACAGATTTTAATAAACAATCACTCTCATCTTTTAGTTTTAGGAAATCCTAGGATAGTGACATCTGCATTTAACCGTCTTTTAAACCAATAATGTAATTTTCTGATTGTCTCTTTTTTGCCTTGAGTTAATTTTACAGGTCCTACTGGAGGCGAGAAGTTTACTTATCGCATCTTTTTGACAGGAAAATATGAAGCACTTGAGAGCTTGAACCAAGTTTTATCTTAAAAAGACTTTTACTTTTCTATTCAGTGCTAGTTGTAACATTTTATTACAAAACAGAGTAGGTAAATTTTGGTTTCTAAATACAGTTCTCACCGAAACCATATTGCTACCTTTTGTATGAGGCAACTTCTTATTCGAACTAATACTGATGGTTTCTTTCTTTGGACTGACCTTTTGATATAACTCCGTCTTCTTTTTAGTTGTGGGGGGCTCTCTTTACTAGACCACGGGATTAACTCTGGTTGAGCCTTCGGATAAGCCACTTCTTCATCAATTACTTCAATTTCTGCTTTAATCTTGGACTTGTCTTCCCCATCTTTTATTGCATATAAACCTTCACCTTTTTGTTCATTATTTTCCCTTTCCCTTAGTTTCGTTTTGGATATTTCTTTCAGTCTTCTCAAAGCCAAATCTCGACTTTGCTCAGCAACTAGTCTCTGTTCCAGGGAAACAGAGATTCGCCAATCTGCAAGTAAAGTCTCTTCTTCAGCTCTTTTCATAAGTGCGTAGTATTCTTTACGAGACAGTTCTACTATGGCAGGGTCTGTATCGGAACAATATATACGTGTAACTGCTCCTGTCACAGATACTCCGATGGCTTCAGATTCTAGCCTTATTGCCCTGAGTGTGAGTTGCAGCTTTTTAAGGCTCTGCTTTTTTAACCTTACTGCTTGTTCTAGCTCTGTTCTTGTTCGCCTTTGTTTATCCTTTTCTAGCTGGAGTAGTTCTATCTCTACACGCATTTGATCCAAAGACTGGTTCACTTCACTGGCCTTCAATCTCAGCTTTGATTCTATATCCGTTTTGAACCTTAAAGAATTTTTGGTGGTTTCTAGCTCAGCTGCGAGCTCTGATATGAAAGTGTTAGACATAAGAGTTCGACTCTTAGTTGTGGCAAGGTTTGATTTGAGTTTCTTGAGCTTGTCGACTAGAGGCCTCGCATCTAGCCCCAATTGTGCCATGTCATCTTTTGCTTGCCTTAGATCTTCCTTGGTCTTTGCCAATTCGATCATTCTGACCCTCAACACATTTCTATCATGAGCTTCTTTTCGATCTCTTGCTTCACAAGAGTAGCCACTCTCCATTCTTTGCTTGCTTTGAGTGTCTGCCTATGTCTCTGTGTTTGGCGCTTTGTAGTAAATAGCACGTATTATTAGTTTAAACATACAGGGACAAAAATTGGACATGTTGTAGAATTGTTTATTTCTTAATACAAGGGCCAATGTCCTTTGTCTATAGCCGGGTTTGCTTGGCGATTGATGCTTTGTTTATATTTGTTGAATGGTTCGCCCACTTCATTTTCCCTTGTTGAGGGTGGGCCCCTGTTTTGGCTTCTCGTGTGACCGATTTGCAAATATGAGTTTATTTGGTTGTAGTTTTTAATAGATGGGATTGGTTTTCCTTTTGATATATATATATATATATATATAAATCAAGCTCAATTCTATTAATTGTTGGCATCAAGAAGCGAAAAACTAAGAAATAAATAGCCAAATGACGGCCAGCGTAAAGCTCTGCCGAAATAAGCCTTCGTAGTCTTAGGAAGGTAGTTCTTTGGTGTATTGCTTAGATATGTTTGAATGAAGCAGTTAATATTGGTATTTTTTTTGTAAAAGTTACAAAAAATAAAAAATAAAAAAAATTACTTTCTTGATAGTTGCTTCTATTTTCCGTTGGTGTTTTATATTAGTTATGTTTTGTAAACCGTTTTTATTTTTATTGATTTTGAGAAATATCCTCAATCAAACTACTTACATTCTCAATCTATATATGGTTATATATTTTTTAAATATAAGAAATCATTTTACCATATTCTTTGCCAAACATTACCCTACTTTTTTCAAGCATCCTTTGATTGGATTAAACATCTTGCTCAATTCTTTATTTTACCATATTACATATTTAGCACAGATTATTTCGAGCCAACCTGAGATAACTTTATATATGAGTAGACATTCAATTTTTTTTTTTTTTTTTTTTTAGCATTTTGGCAAATAGTGATCACTTCCTAAAGGGGTAATTGACCCTTGATGCCTAGCCACTGCACCGAGCAATCGAGCAAGGACACGACACAGCATGGTGGGTAGTTTATCTGGGTTAGTTGCTTCCTAAAGAGTATGCGGTTTGTGAAGATAGGCACAAGCTAAGATTAAAGTGAGTCGAGTTCATTATAGACTTTCTTAAACTAGCTTGAGTTGATGAAGCATGACTTGACAGATTTACACTTGGGACTGAAAGCCTATTTCTTTTGGCATATATATATATATTTTCGAATAATCTTATTAAATTTTAAATATGCATTTATAATCAAAATAACCTTATATTTCAGAATAATCTTTTTTTATTTTAAATATAACGTTTATAATCCAAATTACCTCCCTCCTTCTCTCTTCCTCTCCTCACCAAAGTACTTTAATTCATCAAACATGAAATGGATTTGATAATAATAATCATTTGAAACCAAAAAGCCCCCCCTTTTTCAATAAAATATTTGTCGCATATGCAAAATTCAGCAGTAATGCAAATAACTTGTGTTCTATTTAGTGTCCTCTTTTAAGCAAAAAGAAAAATAATTCTCTCTTACTAAAAAATTATATGCATTTTAATTTAAAATTTTTAACTTATTTATATTAAAATAACAAATAAACTCACCATAAAAACTGAAAACCTACCACCAACAACTTTTAAGTTAAAAAGCCGAAGCTTATCAACACCAACTAAACAAGCCCCATATTTTATTTACCCATAGATACAACCATAAACAGGCCTATAAGCTGGAAAATAAGAAGAAAAAATAAGGCCCATAATTAATGTGCCAATAAAAAAATATTAGGCCCAAGAACAAATACCCGTTTAGAAATTCTCTCACTAGAAATAAACAGAGCTTCATTCTCACTCATCAATGGCGGAACTGGATTTCAGGTACGTATATATATGTATTTGTGTTTAGTTAACTTATCGTATATATACAGTGTTGATACAAATAACCCATTTATTCCATTCTCGATTTATTTAATTATATTTGTTTGTTTCGTTATTAGACTCTTAGTCGGCTGTATTATAATCGAAGGATGAAACTTTGAGGCTTCAATTGATTTTCAAGTAGATTATTTACCTTTTCGTCCAATCATTTTGTTTTGTGTAGAGCAAAAGGCATTTTTGGGGGTTTTGTGTTAATTGGGGAATATCTTCAGTACAAGAATGATTGAATGAAATTTAGTTGTCATACCTTTGAGCATTCACACCAATCTTTCTATTCCTAGGATTTCTCCTCTGTGATTTCTCATTTGAGAAACGAAAGTTGAGAAATGCTCTGCATCACTGTTTCTATTTCTCTCAGAAAAAGAAAAAGAAAAAAGTTTCCTGTTCGCCTTTCTCTCTTAAAAAAATATATTTTTTTTTGCAAAAATTATAAAATGCCAGTTAAGATTTGGAAAAATATATTTTTTTATTTTATTATATGATATAATCATTCTAATAATTTCTCACAAATTTTATAGGAAGACTAATGTTAGCAATTTCTAAAAGCATTCACACGGCCTTTCTCATTAACTTTTTAAATCTCACTTTATAGAAACACATTTCTCTTGCAAAATAGAAGTTGACCATTTTCAGGCTTTCTAAAATTAATTTTCTACACAATTGATTAGATAATATATAAGTATAAAAATTAAAAAAATATATTTTTCGAATATATTGGTTTATGCTTTATATATTGGCAAGAAAAAAATTATTTTTTAATAAAGAAAGGGTGAATAGTAATATTTTCATTTGGGAAAGTTCTGGAAATAGAAAGATGGGATTTACTCAATTTCTTCCTAAAATTCAATTAGAAAGCCTGGTGTGAATGCTCTAAATTGTGTATTTATAGTAGGATAAATGAGTTTATAGAAAGTAACATGTAGAAATTAAATGAAATTTTTTTATGGGAATGCTCTTAATTAACTAATGCATTAGAGCACTCACACAAGCTTTCTATAGTAGAGATTTCTCTCATTTGATTTCTCAAATAAGAAATCTTAGATGACATTTGATTTTTCAAATGAGAAATTTTGGGTCTTTTGATTTTTCTCAATTTTGTAAAACTCTCATGGAGAAATGCTACAGTAGAAATTAATTGAGAAAGTCTGTTGGGAATGCTCTTAATTTACTAATGCATAATCAAAGTTAGAGCATTCACACCAACTTTCTATAAGAGAGATTTCTCTCATTTGATTTCTCAAATGAGAAATCTTGGGTTAGTAATGTGAGATTTCTCTCATTTGATTTATCAAGTGAGAAATTTTGGATAAAATATGTCACATATCAGTCTTTTGATTTTTCTCAATTTTCTAAAAATCTCATGGAGAAATGCTACAGCCTACAGCAGATTTCTCCACTTAGTGGAGAAATCTACTATTCAAAATGTCTATTAAAATATTTTTTTCCCCCTCAAATTTATAAAACCCTAGTTAAAATTTAGAGAAGGCATGTTTTTACATTTTATTATATGATATAAATTATTCCAATATTTTTTAATAAATTTATCGAAAGACTGATGTAGAACATTTCTAAATTTTTTATTTCTAGTGAGAGAAATCGGCTTTCTAGGAAGCCAGATTTAGAAATTAAATGAGAAAGACCTGTGTGAATGCTCTTAACAGATTTTCTATCTTTTGATTTTTATGAATGCTCTTAACAGATTTACTATCTTTTGATTTTTATTCTATTTTTTCTTAAAGTAATATTAGTAAGTATTGAGAAAAAAACAAGACGTAATTTTTTAACAAATAGAAAAATATTCAGTGAGTAGTAAGTTCTTTATGAGTATGATAAACACTGCAGTTCTTGTGTTGAAGTCATGCCCAATAATTAAATTCCATTTGGTGACAGTACAGCTGACTCTGATGAATCGGCATTCGCCGAGATTGTCGTAATTCGCCATGGCGAAACAGAGTGGAATGCGAATAAGAGATTGCAGGTTTGCTTTTTATTATTGCCTTTAATGACATTAGTTGCGTGTATGATGGATAAGTTTTTTATTTGGTAACTACATTTTGGTTTAGACCACATTCAAGTGCCTAACAATTGTTTAATTTGCATAATTGTGTGTGCTTTCTTGTGTAAGTTAGGTATGAAGCAGTTTATGTAGATGTAAACATGTTTTGAGTTTTAGGTGGTATGTTGTTGCATAAGCATATCGTGTATGGGAATCGAAAGAAATGCACTTTCAAATTTGTTTAGATTTTAGAAGCACTGTGTGAATTTCTGCAACTAAGGGCTTGTTTGGTTGCAATTTGATCGGCTATTAAGTTGAGTTCTTTGTTGTTTTGACTTAAAAAAGCTAGAAGTTTTAATCTAAATGCATATAGTTTTTTTCCTAGTCTAGTTATTTTTGCTTAAAATTGCCATCAAGCAAACCCCAAGTATTATTGGTTGAGAGGAAATTTGAGGTTTATAATTATATAGGTAGAAATGAATGGGAATTCGTTCTACCTTGTCACTTACTAAGTCGAGATGGTTGTTCGTCGTGACGGGCCATTAGCCGACAATTTCAAATGTTAAACCCTTTCTTAACTTTTCTCTTTATCTAGCATTGTATGATTTTTGGTTTTTTTTTCCTTTTATTCTCAATTTGATTAGTTTGGGGTCATGTAGGTGTCATTGTTAGCGTGGTATTGGTTCTGCAACTCCTAACCGACGGGATTTGGTCTTGCGTAGTTCTTAAATTATTGAGCATATCAACAACACCGTCTCTTTCTTAAAGTATTGAGCAGATTAAATTTTCTTAAATAAATTGCCTTACAAGATATTCAAAGATTTTGTTTGATTGCTTTCACAGGCAAAGGCTACAAGCTCACATTTTCTGCTCACAGATGTTTTTTTGGATCTTTTTATGTTATTCATTGGGTTCTGATGAGTGATCGTCTTTCATCAAATTTATCTCAACTTTCTGTATTGATTTATGATGAAGTATTCTTAACCAGGGTCAGTTGGATGTTGAGTTAAATGATGTCGGAAAAGAGCAAGCAGCAACCGTAAGTTGTGAATTGTATAACGTGTATTCATGCCCTTAGCTGTGACATTGCTTGTAAAATCATTGTTTTCATTTTCAGGTAGCTAATAGACTGTCTAGGGAGCGTAAAATCTCTGTTATATATTCGTCTGATTTGAAGAGAGCCTTTGATACATCTGAGACAATATCAAGCATCTGTGGTGGGTTAAAGGTATGAATGCAGAAGCAAAATTGTGAAAACACACTCTGGTTATTTGTCGAATTGATACTACATTTTTGCTGGAGATCTTGGCTGCTGATTTCTTTTGCCAGGTCGTTAAAGATCGAAACCTACGGGAAAGACATTTGGGGGAGCTTCAAGGTCTTGTACGCGACGAAGTGGCCAAAGTTCGTCCAAATGCTTACCGAGCTTTTTTGTCCCACAGGACGAACCAAGAAATACCTGTGAGTGCTTTCTAAATAGACAAGCTATGATTAGGACATAATCGGTTGCACATTTGTTGTTTTCAATCGAAGCGTCATAATAAGTTATACATCGGTTCATAATAGTTGTACTACTTGTATAGGGTGGTGGAGAAAGTCTCGATCAACTATACGACCGATGCACATCTGCTCTTGAAAAAATCGGTAACAAGCATTTAGGTACAAGTTGATTTTAACTTCCATTTGTTAATTTACACTTAAGATAAGTGTTTATTGTTGGACTATCGGGATTTTGTGATCTGAGTCATTGGCGCGTGTAGTGGACAACGCAGATTACATAGCCACGACAGTCGTGATTGTGCTTAGCATTAGTTTTTTATACTGTTCAAGAATTTAGTCCCATGTGTATTATTTTTTTATGAGTATGACCTTACTTTTACAGTGTAGAATGGCTCGTTTTGTAATTTCTCTCTCTTTTGTTAAAATTTCGTACTACAATCGCAGGAGAGAGAATAGTCGTGGTCACTCATGGTGGAGTAATAAGAGCACTCCATGAGCGAGCTTCTCCAAACGGTGATCCTGGTCGGGTTATGAACACATCTGTAAATATATTCCATTTGTACGATGGGGATCGATGGACCATAAAGTCCTGGGGTGATGTTAGTCACCTCAACCAAACCGATAATCTCGTCTCCGCTTTTGGAGGGGACCGTACATCGGGTTAGTTTGTACCCAATTATTTCTATCATTATTTATATTTTAAGTGTTACATATCCATTGTAACGAGCTTGATTACATATTGTTAGTAGACTTTCGGTATGAGTTGTAATCAATAATCATGACTTTTGAGCATGTGCTTTGAGAGATTCTTAATCTTAATTATGTAGTTGGAAGTTCTTGATCTCACCTACTGTAGCTGACTGCTAGGATCTAATTATCTGGGCAATGCGAGTAAATTTTTGGCATACGTATGCAAGGATAAAGGGTAATCTATATAAAAATTTAGAGTTAGAATATGAAAGGGAAATATAAGCCATGTATCTTGTAATAAAAAATTGTATGAATATTTTTATAAATGTATATGAAAAATTCTATTTATGTGGTATGTATCTATATATATATATATATATATACTTACCATTTTAATAGTCCACTTTGACAACAAGTGACAGTGCATTTTAGTCTAAATAGATATATACATATTTATAAATGGATGGTGTTGCATGAGTTGTGTATTTAGACAGTTGTGCAATTGAAGCATAGCATCTGAAATTGAAATTTTACTATTTGTAGTATTATTTATTGTCACACATAAATCCATCACGTTAAAAACCATGGCCCTGAAACTTTAACCAGTGGCTTTGCTTTATATATATATATATATATATATAACGTGATGTTTTTAACGTGATGGATTTATGTGTGACAATAAATAATATATATATATATATGTGTGTGTGTGTTCTAGTGGACGATACACACGCAATACGTATGTCATTTCATGAAAATAACTGTAATGAAAAAAAAATTTACAACATATATACATGAACATTACAAATGTACTAACACCAATAACAAAATACACAACTTAAATATAAAAAAGTGTCAATAATTCACAAAGAAAATCTAAACAACGATATAATTAAAAATGTACAACAAACAGATGTATTAGTAAGTAACGGTTAAACAAATTCATATTCCTGCATTTACGCTAGGAATTTGATAATATTCTGTACATAAAAAGGACCCGTAAAATTTAGAAAACAATAGTAAACTCTTATATGAAAGAGAATAAAGAGAATGATTTAAAAAAATTAACCCACCACATGCTAAAAAGAAACAAAGTAAAATTCCACACAATGAATGTGAAATTAACTCATGTAATGAAAGAAAAAAGATGAAATGAATATCATTAATTTGCATCTTTTCCCAAGTAAAGAGAGCATTCCAAATGGAAAAAAAGAAATCAGAAAAAAAGTAAAATTTATAATGTTGTTGGCAGTTTTTATAAGAGAGATTATGTAGCAGTTGTCATATTAGTCATTCATTAGATTCCACGTATGGCAAGAAGTGAGTGAAAGCCTCTCTTTCCTCCACCTGTATAGTAGCAATTGTGGTAGCCTCCCATGCTCGGTTTTATCTTCCGCCTATTATAATGTTAGTATAAAGAGGTTGGCCTACGAAATATAAGAAAAGGAACTATTAGCACATCAAATACCGATAATATGAATGGTCAATTCAATTAGAATTCCACAAAATTGAATCCAAAAATTATGAGACAAATCAATAAATTGATTATATAAAATTACTGTTAAATTTAAAAAAAAAAAAAAGCA
>MKEJ01066024.1:0-15015 GCA_001753735.1 Embelia ribes
TGTGATCTTCCTAGAGCACTTGTCAGGTGGCTCCAAATTGTTTTGACATAAATATTATGGGCTCATTTGGTAGATTATAAAAAAAGCTAGCTAATTATTACAATTATAAAATAAAACAAAAAATGTCAATGATATAAAGATTAATAACAAGAAAGCTAACTTCTAAAAATAATTAGAAACTTATACAACCAGAGGCACTTCCAACAGTTATTGAATTTGAAGGACACAATAGATGCATAAAGAATACATCTCTTTGAAGATCTTGTTGTCTTTTTTTTAATTCATGATACTACTAGAACATTACAAAAATGTATGGGGAGACTACTTATAAATAAGATAAAATTTTCCAATTTTGCTCAAGATTCAAAGGCAATGCTTTAGTTTCTTTGTTTCCATTCATGAACAAAAATGAACCATTAGTTTCACAATTGATACCTTGTTATTTATGAATGACTAGCTCCTAAGAAATCTGTATAATAGTTTCGATTGCATGCCAATTATAAAGTAGGTTGAAGTGTGTGGCTCTTTGGATGCTTGTAGGGTTCTTGTGGATGAAAGGTCAAAAAACCCAACTTGAATATTGTACACTTTGTTCACAACCTTAGAGATACAAAAATTAAACTTAAATAGAGCTCATGTGGAAGTTACTTGCTTGAAAAAGAGGTCATTCATAAATTACTTACAAAATTGACTTTGATACTTCTTGTTGGGCCTCAATGTTTGCTGTGATCCCCACCCCACCCCACCCCACCTCTTCATTATTAAAGATAACCATCTTTGCACCAAGGGGAACTTCTAAAAGCTTAAAATCTAAGAAAGTTAATAACAAGAAATATTATACACATTACTAACTAAATTAGCCGCTCATGGAAATTAATTAATTTTTTGTAATATAATTTGTGCAAAATAATGATTTAAACTTCTTAAATCCTAAAATCTAAGAAAGCTAATAACAACAATAACACATATACCATTAATATACATAGTACTAACTAAATTAGTCATTCATGAAAATTAATTAATTTTATGTGATAAGATTTGTACAAATCAATGTGTAACCGCACAAAATCAAAATTCGTGTGTCTACACAATGATATACATTTCTAAAAGCTTAAAATCTAAGAAAATTAATTACAATAAATTATTAAGATAACAAGTTTATACCAATCAAGATGATAGAAGATCACACTCTAGTAGTGGGAACAATTGCAAATAGTAGAAAGGGAATGATTACAGAGAAAGTGAAGAAGAAGAAGATACATATAAGGAAAACATAATATACACTTAAGTGTGTATGATATATGAGAGGGAGGCAGAATGTTGGGATGTGTGCATGTTTAAGCAATGGAATAACAACCGAAGTAGAATTGGAGACGATTTAGAAACCGAGTTATTAAGAAAATAATATAGGGACGAAATAGCGACGGAAATAATTTAGAGACCGATGAAGCACAAAATTATTTAGAGACCAAAATTTGAGACTGATTTGAAACGTATTAGTTTCGTTGGAAATCCGTCTCCAATTAGTTGGAATTCTAAAACATTTAGAAATCGATTAGGCACAGAATTATTAGAGACCGATTAAAGACCACAATTTAATACTGATTTGAAACGAACTAGTTTCGTTGGAAATCGGTTGCTAATTAGTCAATTTTGAGACTGATTAGGAACTGATTGTTTTGGTTTAAGTTTTGGGTTCCAATTAGTTGGCAATTGTGGCAGTATATTTTCCCACCTTACATTTAAGACCGAAATTTTCGTCGCTAATTTTAGCGACTGATTTCCGTAGTTTTATGGTGGCTAAAACTGATAAAAAAAAATCCGTTTCTAAACAGCCTCTAATTAACGACTGTATTTATTCCGTTCCAAAATTCGGTTGCAAATTTCTCATTTTCTAGTAGTTACTTCTGACTTTAGTGCCCCCAAACGTAATTATATTGATAAACTGGGTCAACAAATCTCTGTATCTTCTTTATTTCTCGTTCTTTGATTTTTTGTATTAATATATATTTTCGTAAGAAGTTTGAGGTCTCCTATTTCACTTTCATTAGCGGTGGAGAACTCTAATAAACTTCCATTATGATATTAGTCATGTGCATATCATACTAGATCCTATATTAATTAAACATGTGGTTTATAATTAATACATAATCAATTGGTTAATCTCTCTTTGCAAGTTGATTTCAAGGGTGAGATATGCCTAGCTGATCTCGATGATTGATATCAAAGTCACGTAGGCCCGTGTGATTTGAACAAAAAAATGGATACTCTATTATACATGAAGCATTATTAGCCATCATGTTATAAGACATACTAATTATAGATCAAATTAAAATTACTCATAGATTTTAAGAGAAAAGATTGGCATGTTCATTAGAGTGAGCCATTGCACGGATGCCAGAGCAATGAAGTAATGCTTCACATCCCTAGGTGAAGAATATTTTAAAAAATTTAAAAAGGATATTAGGGTTTCATCAATACTAGATTCTATTTTTATATGAGTATCTTCTTTTCTACATGCGAGAAGGGAAGCTTTTTTAATGGCTTTTTAGTACTTTATTTTAAAGTAAATTCATCCAAGTTCACTTATAAATAAATCTTTGGCATGCCAACTCGCATTTTTAGTTGATCTACTTAAACTTAATTTCAAATTTAGTTAAGAATGTTAAATAAAATTTACTACTTTACTACTATTTCACTTTTAATATACCTAATTAATGCTTTCACTACGTTTAATTTATTTTTAGGATTCAACAAAAGAAGCATATGTATGAAGTTTGAAGATATATTGTGTGTAACATGTGATGATGATGAGGTTCCTTTCACGCTACAAATTCCCAACTGTCAAATCTCTATTATTACTGCACAGGTTTGATTACTCAATGATTGTTTGGTTTCAGCTCAATTATAAGTTACATCTTATTACTTTTCTTTCTTAAAAGCTAAGCAATGTTTATTTACCCATTTTTTAATCGGAGCTTATTTATTATTTTAATCTAAATAGGCTGAAAATTTTAAATTGGATACATCGATTTTTTTCTTAGACAAAAATAAATTAATTTATTTGTTTAAAAGTGACTAAGAAAACATATTTACTATTTGTTTCTAGTATTTTCTCTAACATATATATTTGTGCTTTTATTCTTCTGCTATACCGACTACTATATGTAACCAAAAGCGAATTAAGAAAGAACAGAAAGCTATACTCAATTGCAAAACTATGTAATTGAGAGAAGCAAGCAAATTACATTGTATATATGTACGCAATTAATGAAATTTCATAATTAAAACTCATACTTGAATATCGTCTTACAGAGAACGGGTGTTCAATTAGTTACTTTATATATATGAACGGTGCAATCTAGATTTGATCAAAGTTGATCATTTTAATATAATAGCCATGCTCTATCAGCATTTGTCTGGCTTCTCTTGAAATCTATCAATAATTTTAATTGGACTTATAGATTGTCCTTTCTTACTCGTTGGTCCATTCTATCCGCATTGATCCAGTAACACTCCATGTCACTAATGAGTATTTTAAACCGACCTATATCGTATCCTTTCTTTGTGTAAATTAGCTATTTTATGTGCCGGACATGACTCACAGAAAATTGTGTGATCTTACGGTTTTCACATATCAAAATGTTGAGAGATAATAGTAAAAAAATAAAAAAAAAAGCCATTTCAAAATAAAGATAGCTAGAGGGAGATTTTTTTTAAAAAAAAAAATAACTTTTTGGAGAAAATAAAATTATCTTCCTAAAATGAGTATTTTTTGTTATAAAATATCTTACAATCTGTCATTTGCACATCTCGCCAAATAATACTAGTTAACGGAACACGGACATCGCTAGGTTTTAGACCGTATTCTCAAATTAATAAAAATTGGGCAGTTTAAATAACGAAAAATAAAATTGAGAGATGAAATTGATTACTAGATCAAAACTAGAGGTATTGTAGATAAATTACCCATAAATAATGGAAAACCACGCAGTCTTTGCGTTTTAAGGATCTCTCTCTGCTCCTATCACTCAAAAATTCTTTCTTTTTAATAAAAAAATATATTTACATATATGTTTATTGACAAATATGTTTGTAACAGAAACATACATACATGCATACATATATGGAGGTACTGTCGAATCCAAACAAGTTGAAAATCTTAGTTGGTTTGGTTAACAGCTCAATTATAATTTTAAACTTAAAAAAAAAAAAATGAAAACTTGTTTGATATTCAGTTTTTTTCATCCAACTTTGAAAAATTAAACTCTCTTTGAGACTAGCATGATAAATTCATTTTCTAACTTTACTTTTTCAAAACTATATTATATGTAAAAATTATGTCTGTTTATAATATTTAATCACGCGAATTTGTTTGCGGTCGGATTTCTTAAAGCATAACTAGCGAATTGGCACACGCGCAATGCGTGTGCTATTCTAACTACGATTATGTGATAAAAAAAATCACAATTACAAAAAATAAGATAACAAAACCCCAATTTTCAAAACTCTAAAAATTAATCCAAATTTTGGTTGCAAACAATATGTTACTCTAGGTTTTGATTTTTCTTAAAATTGATAACAGGCGTACAATTTAGAAATAAAATGATTTAGAATTATACTTCATGGAGAGAGGGGCAGATGGAGTGGCCGGAAAGAGAGGATGGGCCATTAGAGTTATAGCGGATTAAGAAAAATTCCATATTTGCCTTTTTGTAACTAAAAGTTACCAACTCCTAAGCTTTATATAATAAATTATAAAATTTTGAATGATTTTATTGATACATCTTAAAAATGCCTCGGTTTCATGTTGGTAACTACCAAAATTAGAATGGGATGGCTTTACCAAGAACTGAGATGCGATGATATGGATCTTTTTTTCTTTAACTGAGGTATCGGGTTCTAGTCTTATGAATACAACTGTGTTAAATCTTGATAGGAAAAATATTACCGTCCTTCATGTTCCTGTCCGGCTCGAATCTAAATTAATCAGAATTTAATGTGATTTCTAGATGGCAAATGATTATAAAAAAAACATGGCATGACTTTTAAAAAGAGTAGAGCTGTTTAGATAGATAACCAACGCCACATGGTCTGATCATTACCACTAACAATGCCAAACCCTTTTTAACACCTCATTATTTGTCTATTTTCTCGTAATAATCATTTGGGGTAAATTAGACATTGCCTACATGAGGTTTCTGAATATTTCAAAATACCCCTAGTACAGTGTTTTTCCAATTGAAAATACAAGTTTGAATTACATGTCGTTATGTCAAAAATAGCATATTAACCGTCACTTTCTTATCTTATATTATTAATTTTGAAATTTTAATTTGAAAAATTAAAAATGACCATAATATTTTAAGAAAAAATATTTAATTTATGTACATATTCATAAATCTATTTTATAAAAATAAAAGATAGGAAAAGGGTGCCAGTAAGGGGTATTTGGTAATTTCACGGGTTAGTTATGCCTTTTAAGTTGACTTTGACTTTTTCCCAAAAGCTTCGAGGTAAAAAGGGCCACGAAAATAGTATAAAGGAATAATAGTGTAATTTTTGAAAAAATAGAGAATATTTTGAAATTGTTAGAGAAACCTCTAACATGATTTAGTTCGCCCAAAAAACTAAACAATAATTCAATACCGGAAAACATTTTACAGAAAACTGCACAAGAAAATTTTTATACAGAATTAATATGTTTTAAAAATAAGCGACTATAAACTGAGAAATAATTATTTTTAAAAATACATGTAGTAATTTATCCTATAATAAAATTTCCTACATTACAATGGAAAAAAATTATTTATTTTGGGAAAAAGAACAAAATAACGTGACAACAAGTGTAAAAACACAGTATAGAACCGTTTTCCCCTTGTTTTTCTCTCTCCCTCTCTCCCATTATTCAAACCCACTCCTCAATAACGACCCCCTCTCCCTACTCTACTTCATACTCTGTTGTTTGTGGTTCAGTTCATCTTCTCCAATTAATCTCTCTACTAGCTTAGCTAATTATGCTTTTGTCTAGTTCAAATTCACATCCCTTTATAGCTTCATTTGAAGTTAAACACAGCCAAATGTATTTGTTATGACATTTTTTTGGGAATTTATGGAATTTGTACAGAGAAAGAAGCTCTTGTTGTGGCTCTAAAGATGTTGGAAATCTTTTTTGGATGGAGAAAAGCTTCTAGATGGTAATTAGATTTTTAATTTTTGTATTTAGCAGCAGTAGCAGTAGCAGTAGTAGTAATTTTTATCATTGCTTAGAATTCATATTTACCTTAAAACTTTTTAAGACTTGGAAAAAAAAAATGTTTCCAAAACACACTTGGAAACATTATTTTCCGAGAAGTTTACTTAGTTCCGAGAAGTTTGTAAAAATTGAGAACAAATTATATCTTGTCATTTTTTTTTTTCTATAATACTAATGCTGCTCATAATTAACTAAAATTTTATTTTAGAGATATATAACCATCTTTGGAATTATGTATAGTTTCTTAGCATAGTGTACTGATTTTCTATTACAAACATATATTATTTACCGAATTATCTATAATATCGTGGATTTCTGTTTCCCCGATATTATTTTCCTATTTATCGTTCCTTTCATACTGTCTCCATTTATTGAATATGGAAACTATGGTGTCGATCATGATTAAATTTATTTATGCAGTAAAAAGTTGATTAGGCGGGTGCAGTGCCGGCTCAAGCTGCTGAAGAATAAGAGACGTTCGATCGTGAGGCAGCTACGTGATGATGTTGCTCAGCTTCTCAAACATGGCCACGAACAAAATGCATTTGATAGAGTAATGTTTTATTCAAAGAATTAGCTATGTCATTTGTTCTCCTCATAAATTTATATAAGGCTTCCCTCAATAAGTTTGGTTAAATAAAGATGTTTTATTATTATTTTTATTTGTTTATAATTAGTATCTCACTCTAATATTTGAATGTGATTGATTTTCAGTTGTATTGCATTAATGACTGTAACTAAAAGAATCAGATAAAAGTTTTGTGTACATATAGCATTGCTATTTTCTTTAGAGAAATGATACTCCCGCTCCAAAAATTTAACCGATTCTCTTACCAGTTGATGTGGCAAAATGAATATTTGAATGTGATTGATTTTCAGTTGTATTGAATTAATGAATGAAACTAAGATTTTATTACTGCGCCAGCGGGTAAAGGGACTGCTGATGTGGCAAAATGAATATTTGAATGTGATTGACTTTCAATTGTATTGCATTAATGACTGAAACTAAAATCAGGTAAAAATTTTGGATAAATGTAGCATTGTTCTTTTCTTTATTGAAGTTTGCTTCAAGCCGATGTTCGGGAAATAGAAATTTTACTGGGAAAACAAAATTTGAACTCCAAGAAATTCCAGCATTTTGTGAATAATTAGCATTTGGTTGTTTTATAGTCATAGCTGAAAGTATTGTTTTATAGTCATAGCTGAAAGTAAGCTATCTGTTATCAGATTTAGCAGTAGCCAAATAATGCACATATTCTGCATTTTATTTATTTTTTTCTGAAAGGTAGTATATTTAGCATTCAAAATCATTGGTGAAAACAAGAATTTAACGGTTACCTTAATTGGGAATATACAAAATTTGTTTATATCAACGAAAAGAAACTGATCTGAATATGTTATATACATCATTGTGTTGAAACTCGTAATGCACTCATTTCACAGAGAAGTTTCGTTTTCTGGTCACACCAGAGTTCGAAAATTTTGTAACCATGCACGAAAGATGACCAATATTGACCCTCTTCGTCTTTTAAATTTTTGTTTCAATTTTCAGGTTGAACAGATTTTTTTGGACGAATCGATTATGGCGGTGTATGATCTGCTGGATCATTTCTGCGAGTTCATCCTGATTCATCTCTCCTACATTCGCAAACACAAGTATGTGTCCTCTCTGATCATAAATTTTATTGCTCGTTTAGCAGGGACTAAAATATACATATAGGCACGTACGGTATATTTTTATTTTTTTTTGGTTTTGTATTTTTGTTATTTTAATTTACCAACAAACATTATAATTGAATTTTTCCCTGCTTAAAATAATTTCCCACAATCTGCCTCGTCGACTGTCGTTTAGTACTGTTTGTTACATGATAATGTCTCCTAGGCCTCACCCGTACACCATCTCCTTTCTATTCACAATTACAATAATCATATTTTACGTGAACTTAGGGACTGTCCCAATGATATCGGTGAAGCAATTTCGACACTTATATTTGCGTCTGCAAGATGTGGGGATCTACCCGAGCTTCGTGAGATTCGAGAGCTGTTTGGAGAGCGCTATGGTCAGAGGTTTGCCGCCGTTGCTCTAAACTTGCTTCCCGGAAATCTTGTCGACTCTCAGGTCTGCTACCATAACTTTTACCAAAAATAAATAAATATTATATATATAATTTGTGAAACTCGCTGCTCCTTAACCTCTTTCAATGATGTAAACCGGCTAAGCAAGGTCGCATCAACATGACAAGTGTCTGTATCTAACTCCATATCCGAATCCGTGTCTATATAGGTGCTTCTTATGTCAGTTTGATATATATAAAAGATATCCTCTGATTTCATAAGATGTAGCTGTATTTGAACTAGAAAAGCATATTTTTTGCCTATAGGTACGTTGCGCAGATATATAAACATATAATCACTTGTATGTAGTTGTTGGTACATGTTGTCGATACACGTCTGCATATAAGTATCAGGCTCATGTCTTTCACTTATTTCTAAAAATTTAGGTAACATAGACTACAGATTATTGCAAAGGCATTGAAACTTTTTGAATAAGTGCAGATAAAAGAGAATCTCTCCATACAATCAGTAGCAGACGATATCAAGTGGAGTTTGGTGAACGAAATATGGCGGGGTTGCCTTCAAACGGGGCCCTTGGCAATCGAATACTATCCTGAGTTTCAAGAGGAACAGGTAACCGCGCATTTTCATACATAAATGTGTTTTAGAAAATACATGTAAATCAAAATTTCCAAACAAAGTTGCAATATTTCTATGTACTCAAATTTAGGCCATCAAGAAGCCGGAAGATGAAGAGATCACGAGCGATACTCAAAGTAAGTACACGACAAATGACAAGCCTCAGATGGAAGCGTTCAGAATCACAGAAGAAGAGGGAAAGATCGTGTACGTAGATTTGCCTTTGGATAGTAGAAATCTTTGGGCCGAACCACGCTCTTACCAAGGATCAAGCATCAATAGTGCTTGTACAAGTTCTTCAATGGTGATTAACTCTTCTCCAAGCTCCTTTGAGTTGTCAATAAATAGTTCTAGAAATTCCCCATATCGAGTTAAAATTATGGAGAAAAAGGAAGTAGGCATGGGAGTCGAATCTTCTTCGAGTAGCTCATCGCAATGGCCTACCGAGTTGGTGTACTTGGATGATATTGAGGAATACAAGTCTCTGATGAGCACACATGTTAACTCGCAAGACCAAAGGCTATTTATGTTCAAATCATCGGTTATCATCACAACCAATAAGCTTGAAAATGATTTTAACGAGAATTTTGTAGATAAAAAAAATTCTTTGAACAAGAAGTCGGGTTCGAGAAGGTTTAGGAATAGCAAGAGGCAGAGGAGAAGATCGCTTTCTCGGGAGAGTACAAATGTGAAGGACTTCGAATCCACTATCTACTATGGAGAAAGAGATGAAAATTCAAGGAAATTTAATCACCGGAGAAAATCATGTTTTACAGAATTTGACAAATCTCTAGGCGCCAAAACCCAAAAAAATGATTCCAAAATTCAGGGAGTAGTCCACGAATGCAACCTAATGCAGCCATGTTATTTTTATACACGCGACCATCGAGATGGTCTAGAAAACCAAGAAAAGAAAATGACTCACACAAAGAGGATTTTGAAGCAAAACCAACGATCATTACACTCTATAGAATCGAAGAAATCGTTCAAAGAGACTAAGGCCCCTTACTTGAGGACCATAAACCCATCAAAATCGTTTCCGTTTCAGCAGCCGAAAAATGAGTCCCCAAATTGTCGTCATGTTCATCCAAAGCTGCCAGACTGCGATCAGTTAGCAGCAACATTCATGGCTCTGAAGAAAGCGAATTCGCAGATAAAGAGCAAATAATTACTCTATGCTACAATTAGATAATAGTTAGTTTTCATTTTTCCATTGCTGTTTGTATAGCTCCCAATCTTTTTTCATTATTGAATGTAATTTATATATTGAGTGGAATCATTTTAGTTTTATGGCCAATTTGATTATAAGACAGATCAGCTTACAACACATTATAGACCCTTGCAGTACAAAATTTTCAATTTTGTACCTTGTGAATACAACATAGAATGTCATAATGAACTTCAGTTCGCTTCGTCTTGGTTGTGTTTATTTTCGTTTCTTCATTCCAATACCGTAAAAATTGCTTTACCGCATTATTAACGGGTAAAAAGTGATGCGTCTCAAAATAATCCTAAGCAACAGTTTCTCCCCATGTCAAAGGTATCAGCGGAATCTACAACCCATATATCCTGTCCAAAATGCCTCAAGCCTGGCCACTTGACGATAACGTTCACTGGAGACAATAATAAACGGTCAAGTCTAGTAGAATTGTTCGGAAATATGTAAAGTATATAGCACTGTATGTCTGGATGTATATAGGAGAAAGGACAGTAGAGAAATCTTGAAGGAGCCAATACAATAGAGTGCAATTTTCTTTCTGGAATCTAATAGCTGTTTATCCAACTCTTGAGCAGCAAAAGATAATATAATTAAGAGAATTTATTTTCTGAACCAAAAAAATTACTACTAAAAGTAAAAGTAATTCGAAAACTATTCTAGCTGTATCGTGCTAATCTATTCTGGAACCAAAGATTATAAATCAGAAAACTTCACACTACAAAGGATAATAAAAATTAGTGACAAAATTAACACATTAACGAAAAAAAGAAATTGAATGGTATGCTAAGGAAAAGCTTGTCACTGATCAAAAATTCAAAATATGTTTTGAGTGTCATAAAACACCAAACATATTCCAATGCAAAGTCCATGGCGTGGGAATCATGAATTTCACACTCTACAGCTTTTCCAGTGTTTGGGTTATGACTTATATACGGATTGACAAATATACAAAATTCCCTCATTGCGGAGTCTACAGTATTGCGGGGTATGCAGTATTGCGGAATCTGGGAGAGTCAGATGTATGCAACCTTATCCCTATTTTCAGAGAGGTTGTTTCCTGGCTTTAAACACCACTAATATTAATTTCAAAAGAGTCTGAATATGAAGTAACTCTAAGAATCAGATGACATTTTAACACCCATAATCCACAGCTATGTTTGGGTTATGACTTATGAGATAAGGAAGAAAAATCTTAAGAAAGATACTTACTTCTGAACAAGATTTCATCATCTTTCCGAGATGTTACAGGTTCTGGTTACAATGAAGCATACCGTTTTGTTACTCGTAGTTTAGTCCTCAATTTCTCAAAATCAATACTTTTACATCACCCGTATATCAAGCCATTCATCTTTAGAATGGCCGCAGATGGTAAGACAACCTCCCAAAGATCAATTCATCTCGTGTGTTCTTTTGCGAGATCAAACGCATAGAGACTTTTCCGCCATATCCAATGGTACGTTCCTACGTTTAAAATATCATAAAGTATCCCATTTAAAAGTACCAAATAAAAGTTTGGAACGAGGAAGGTCATATGACCTTCGAGATGAAGCTATGTTCTCATGTTTAATGCTATAATATATTTACTTAAATAGGCAACAATGCACAAACCATATGGTGTATACGAGTTTAACCCATTTTTAGAGTTTTTTAGGTTTCGGTTACTTTTGGGCAAGTTTAATTCTCTAGCATAGACTTTGTGTTTGCGATTTGGTTTGTCTTGGGTGAGCAGAACCAAATTAGATTGAATATCTATGTTACTTTAGTTTATCGAGCCTATTTTTCAATTCAATCTTACCTAGAATGACGTACTCCAAAACCGAATCTACTACATCCCCATCGAGCTAGGATCAAACTTCTATGTTATTTTAGTCAATCAAGTTTTACCCATAATAAGACCATTTACAACTACGTCCGTTCAATTACCCATTCATTGTCATTGCCTAGAATAATGCTATGCAAAAAATTTTTTTAAAAAAACAACCAAAAAAACTAGTGCATAGATCCATACAAAAATCATTTGTCAATATTACTATGTTGATTAATGAGAATGCTGGGGATCAACCACTTTGGGGTTCATCCTATGCCTGGCTGACTCATAAGAGTTTGTTGGCAAATATAATAATATTTGGTTGATGTAACAATACTACATTTTGTTTGGGATTGCCTGATATAGAAATTAAAGAGGAAAAGTCTTAATACATACAAATGGGCTGACCACCTAATATGAGTTTCAAATGTTATATTAGCTCCTTGCTTTCACGTGTAAATCTCACCCTCATCGTTCGAAGCTTTCTAACAAGTGGTATCAGAGCCGAAGACTGACAATACTAACTGAGACTCTCCATGTGGTTGTATTTATGGTTGGATGGCAAGGAATCGGAGTTACGGGTGCAAGAATGGCAAAACAGTTGGAGTTATCGTCTGAGTCACAAGCGCAAGGATGACAAGGCTATAGGAAGTACCGTTAGAGTCATGTGGTCAAGCGTAGGAGTTATAGGGATGACGCAGTGTGGCTAGAGGGTGGAGGGGTCAAAATTATGGAGGAATTCAACGTGGTCACATGCAGGGGAAATTGTTGGGGATTGCGTGATCTCTAGGGGTGGCAAACAAGCTAGGCCGCCCTTGTCTGGCCTGGCGTGTTTATCATGGGTTATGGGCAAGTCTGGCCTGTAGCCTGTAAGGCCTGCTAAACTAAAGGAGCTAGCCCGGCTTGAACTGTCCTCAAAAAATTGTGCCCGCAAATAGCCTCTTATTTGTCCCATGCCATAAAGAGACAGGGCCCAGGCCCAATACAAGCCATAAATAGGTTACCAACAGCCCAAAAATAGGCCCAAGTATTTTTTTTTTAAAATTTATAAATTACTTTAATTTCCTCTGTAAAGTCTAGAGTTTTAAGATTCCAAAGTTTAAAGTTTTGAAAAGTTACGTTTTGAAATTTTTAGAACCCTTGAAATACTAACAAGATAAAGTTTTGGAAAGTTATTTTTTGAATTTTTTTAGAACCTTTGAAATTAATTTGCTACTACTAGCTAAAGAGTCTTTCAAGGCATAAGTTTAACTTCTAAAATTTTTACAAAGCTTTTTTTGAATATTTAGATGTTAAAATCTTTAAAGTTAAAACTTTTTGAAGGTAAAAAGAGAAAATTAGCTTTTATAAGAAAAAATTTTAGGTGTTATTTTTTTAACTTTTAAGGTTCGAAGAAATTTTAGGTGCCAAATTGTTAATTTTTTATAAGTAATATATGGTTCCTAAGGAATGGAGAATTTGCATCACTATATAAATATCTTTATTTATTTTTTTATAATTATTTTTAATTAAAGCATGACATGTGGCCATGTGTAAGCCCATGTAATAGGCCTTTATCATCACATGGGTTGTATTTATTTATAACTAAACGGGCCAGGCTAGGCCCTATTTATTAAATGGGTATTATTTAATGGGTCAGACCAGGCTGGTTATTAACCCCACTATTTGGGCTTTACAAGCCTGGGCAGCAAGCTTTTAAGGCGGTCTGTTTAAACATATGTAGGCCTTGGGCTGTATAGCCTGGCCCATTAAGGGCCACAGGCCGACCTGGTTACGGACCTTTTTGCCAGCTGAAGAGACTTAATATACTCTGATATGCTCACCATCTAATTGATTTAGGCTTTTAAGTAGGTATAAGTTTTAAAATCTATTATCTATTATATTTTATATTTTATATATAAAAGCTATGCATGTGTCACGATAGTATGACACACACTTTTTTATAGTCAGATTTGTTTGACTATAGAACAAATCTAACAGTGAACAAAAAGTAAAAAAGAACCCTAAAAAAAGGAATCAAGATACATGAAAAAGGGAAAGAAAATAATACCCATTTACATAAATACAAAAAAAAAGAAAAAAAAGTCAGTATTGAATCTATATAGAAATCTGTTTCTAAGGAAAACTCTAAGCTATAAACCCAAAGCTATGGAAATCGTGTGTGTATATATATATATATATAAGTATGTATATAAGCTGTGCCTAATTTAAGATACTGTGCCGAATGGAATTTTTTACGGTCAGATTTGTTTGACTATAAAACAAATCTATAACGGACGAAAACAAAAATCATAATAAGACATAAATCCCTAAAATCACTCCCTTAAAAAAAAAGGAATCAATATACACAAAAAAGGGAAAGAAAATAATACCCATTTACATAAATACAATTTGAAGAACAATTCCATAATATATAAAAATCAATTGTAATAAAATTGAAAAACCAAAATTTAAAATAACTTATAAGCAAATAAATAGAAATTTGAAAAATCAAAACATAAGAACATTAAAAAAAAAAAAATCATCTATTGTTTGTGTTTTTTCCCCTAAGCAAATTTTCTATAGTTTGTTTTTTCCCATACAGCAGAACACAACAAATATGAGTTTTTACTATATGTATAATGGAATGAAAATGAAATTAACCATGTATTAAAAAAATATTTCAAAGCATGAAAAACCTATAATAATATCGAGCAAGGAATATAATTTTTCTTCCAAATGTTTGTGTGTGTTTTTTATTCTCCATTTAGTATTGTAGATACAATATATGTTTGTTCTTATATCTATAAAACATAATGAAGATAAATTAACCACCTGGTATTGGAAAAACTTTCAAAAAATATTGAAAAATAGATTAGTCACCTGGTATTGAAAAAAACTTCCAAAAAACAAATGAAAAATTACTTATCCATAATATTAAAACATATAAATATCAACTTGATCACACTAATCTCTACATTTAATTTGATTTAATGAATAAAATATTTATTTTGAACTAATTGATAAAATTATTTATTCTTCAATTTTTTTTATATTGAA
>MKEJ01066026.1:0-20730 GCA_001753735.1 Embelia ribes
GGTTCGGTTCAGGTTCGGGTTTTTTATTTTTAATTCCTGTTGGCAACAGTGTTAGATGGTAATTAGACTACAATTTGATGGTATGATTATATGATTCCTTTGTTGTTCGTTTTAATGTATCTAGCAGAGAGCACATAGCTTCAAAGTCACCAGAGGTCATAGTTTATGTTGGTTTGCTTCCTTGTATTTTCCCTTTCGGTTTGATGGAGTTGTGCAGCATGTTGCCAACTTTCTTTTGAATTCCATTTGCTGTTGTAACATTCCACTTTCATTAATATTCCATTTTTAAGAAGATAATTATTAAGGATCCAGGTTGTGATGTGGATTGCTAAGTGGACAAATAATATTTTGGTCGTGTCTAGTCACTTAAATACAGTTTGGGGCCCCCTTCCTGATTATGCTCATGTGTTCCTGCTTAGGTTTTGTTCTTCTATAGAAGTTTAGTTTATTGATGTAAATTATTTTGCTTCAAGACGAGGAGAGTAGATTAATATGTGTTTAGTTTTCTACTAGATTTATATGTTACTAGTGTTGACAGTAAAAAGTGATTGTTGCTCTTATGCTAGAAAACAAATGCACTTGTGCCAGTGAACGGTGATTTTCACTTCTCTTTTTTTTTTTGTGATAGAAAAGGAATGCAGGTTGTGCAATGCAAATTTTCAATGCAAATAAGTATTCAACAGTGTGATTGAACTTCCAAATTTTTTATTTAATTAAAATTTTGAATTATCATATGTCTAGGTCTTTTTGTGATTCTTTTTATTTGTTGGATGCAGGTAACTGTACACATCAAGGGTAGGACAGAATGTTATGAATGCGAGCCAAAACCAGCTCCAAAAACCTATCCAGTGTGTACTATCACAAGTACTCCATCGAAGGTATACTTGATCTCAAGTGAAGAGTAGCAACTTACATTTGAGTGAGGCAGTTTCTTTCTAGATTCTTTTGTTTTGTTACACAGTTTGATATCATAGCTTAATTTTGCAGTTTGTACACTGTATTGTATGGGCAAAGGACCTACTCTTTGCCAAGCTCTTTGGTGATAGAAATCAGGAAAATGATTTAAATATCCGTTCAAGCGATGCAACCACCTCATCTAAACATGCAGAAGATGTTTTTGAACAGAAGGAGGAAGATATAGAGCAATATGGGAGGAGAATATATGATCATGTTTTCGGATATAACATTGAAGTAGCTTTATCTAATGAAGAGACATGGAAAAATCGTAACAAGCCAAAGCCTATTTATAATAAAGATGTACTACCAGCCCAATTGAGTCAACAGAATGGGAATGTTGATAAGAATGGCAAAATTAACGGTCCCTCTTCCATTTCTGCCATGGCATCTCTTGGGATGAAAAATCCACAAGATATATGGAGCCTGATGGAAAATTCAAGAATATTTCTTGAGGCACTGAAGTTATTTTATGCACAAAGAGAAAAGGTCCGGTCTTGAGATATTGCTTTATGAGAAACTTTTTTTTTGGCTTCTGGGTTGGTGTGTCATGTGGGTCGGAACTAATATTTTCTTCCTTCTTCCTTTTCCTTCTTTTGTCTATTCTCCCGTTCTCTCTCTTCCCTCTTGTTTATATGTATTTGTAATATGTAGGAGATTGGGAGCTTAACTTTTGACAAGGATGATCAGTTAGCAGTTGAATTTGTTACTGCTGCAGCAAATATTCGGGCAACCTCTTTCGGAATTCCTTTGCATAGTCTTTTTGAAGCTAAAGGTATTGCTGGTAATATTGTTCATGCAGTTGCAACGACGAATGCCATCATCGCAGGGTTGATTGTGATTGAGGCAGTGAAGGTGTTGCAAAATGATGCAAATAATTACAGGTGGGGCTGCATTCTTTGCCTCTCTCTAGTTGCTATTTTCTGGGTAATGCATTTCTATAATGTTTTCCAGCTTCCAGTTAAATTCTTGGCTGCATATTTGACATTATTTCTTGAGGGCTCTTTTAGTATATTTTTGGTTGTGTTTAGTGGCGGTTTCCGTGGCAAAAGCAAGAACTATGTGTAGATTCTTAGTGTATGAATTGGACGGGCATCGTCTCTATTTTTCTCATCCGCTTATGTTTTATGTTCTGATCAAAATTGCTAGTCTCTACATAAGTTGAGGAGATTGGGAGCATAATCTTCCAATACTCTCTTTTTAAGAACTCAACATTTGGTTTTATTTTTTCTTCCATCTATGGGATACTTGGACCTAATAGATCTTAATTCTTTCCACAGGATGACGTATTGTCTGGAACATCCATCAAGAAAGATGCTTCTTATGCCAGTGGAGCCGTATGAGCCTAAGAAATCCTGCTATGTTTGTTCTGAGGTGCAATGATGTTCCTCATTTCGAACTTCTGGATTTTTACCTTTAGCTCACAATTACATTTGCTCTAACCTCATGGCATATTTGCATGCAGACACCTTTGTTGCTTGAGGTTAACACAAAGCGTTCTAAGTTGAAAGACTTTGTTGAAAAGATTGTGAAAGCTAAGCTCGGTATGAGTCTTCCTTTAATTATGCTTGGGTCCACACTTATTTATGAGGTTGGTGATGATCTTGAAGATAATATGGTGGCTAATTATGCGGCAAACCTGGAAAAGGTATTTTACGAATTTAGATCTTCTACTTCTGTTGCCTCGCATGCATAGGGTACAGACCCATTTCTCAATTGTGAGGGGCAATATGGGTACTCTTAAGGGTTAGAGGATCTGAACTTGTACTCAAGTGTGTAATTCATTGCTTTCATTTTCTGGATTATGCCATTGTGTTGACGAGTGGCATTTTGCTTATGTTCTTCATTTTATTCTAATTTCCCTCAGGTTTTGGCAGACTTGCCTTCTCCAGTTACTGGTGGCACAATGATCACAGTTGAGGATCTTCAACAAGAATTGTCATGCAAAATTAATATCAAGCATAGGTTTGTAATTGATGTTTTTGCCCTTTTTATCATATTCTTGGTGTTTATATTACATGTGTATATGTATTTCTGTTCATCATAATTATGACCTATGACGAATGATCTCATGAACATGGAAGTGTTATTTGGTGAGTACGAAGGACAAGGAACTTGGTTTTTGGCAAAATCTTTTGCTGACCCTTCTCATCGTTTTTTGGATGTTTGCCCCTCCTCGTACTTAATTGGCGCCTTGGATGGAATGGTGTACATGAGAAATTTGACAAATAGACTGTTTTTGAAGTGGCCATTACTTCAATGTAGGAAATTGATATCTTTCTTGCCTGTTTGGTACTTAAACAAAAAAATGAAAGAGAAAAAGTTTCAGTTAAAACTTTGACCGGAGGCCATATGGACTTGAAAACTAGTTAATTGAGGTGTTTTTCATTTGTTGTCAACCAAGCTTAAAATTCTCGGAACTTGAGTTTCATCTTTGTTTCCAGGGTGTACGAGTTTTAGAATTGCCCCTTAGAAATCAATATCACGTTTGGGATGGAATGAGAAATGGCGTTAGAGCAATAGTATCTATTGTTCTATGGGATTAAGTTTCCTCTTTGCTTGTTGTTAGAGGTTTATGCTCCTACACGAATTGTCTTGTGGTAGCAGATGCACGAAACAAATCACCCCCTTTTCAAGTTTCAACGCCATGCCTACTGGAACAAAGAAGAAATAGAAATAACAAACAAATAAAGGGTCCTTTTAAATGCTCAGAAGGTTTCACTCATGAATTGGAAGCAATGATCGAGAAGTTAACATTCCTAGCTACATTTTGCCACGTCACCAGTTCTTGGGTTTGACTTATTAAATGCCAGAAACCTTAGGCTGTCCACGTTCCCTCTACTTTTGCGCTTCATCATTTTTTCATTTTTTCTATTCCATTTAAGTCCTGTCTATTCATTTGGGGTTTCAAGTCTTTTGGGATTGTAATTGTTGTTCTGCTCCTGATTTTGAACTATAATTTTTGAATTATGAATCTTGCTTTTGGAGTTTTTAGGGTGTATTGAGTTTTAGGATTTATCCCTTAAAAATTAGTATCAGGGTCGGGGTGGAACGAAGTGGCGCCAGGGAAATAGTGGATTAGAATCTCATTGGTTTATCAGTTTTCGTGGTTGTTTCAGGTTTATTTCCTAGATGGATTATCTTGTTGAAGTAGATAAATGAAGTGAACACGTCCCTTTTAACCCCACACCAAATCAAATGAGGAAAAAAGGAACTTGAACAGTCAGTGGCCTTTCAATGCCCAAAAGTTTTTACTTGAGATGTCTATTTATATTCACGCTGATAGGTACTATTGAGTCTGAGGTAGCTTAACATTGAAAGGAACCTTGATGTGATCAATTGATGACTGCTTCTTATACTACAGAAATTCATCGTTTTGGGGGCTGCCCTCTTTTTTTAAGATGCAGGCAATCCTCAGGTTTTCAAAACCTTTTTATACTAAAGCACATATTATATTAATCGTTTTAGGGATTGCCCCCCTCATTTTTTAAGATGTAGGCAATCCCTAGGCTGTCAAAACTCCCTTCTAGTATTGTGCCATGTCGTCAAGCCTTTGCCATGACTATTGCAATTAGCCATGTCTATTTTTTTTTTGAGTTTCTAGTCTTTTGGGGTTGTATTTGTTATTCCTCTCCTTAATTTCATCTACAAACTATGGAAGTATTAAGCTTTACTTTTCTTGTAGAGAGGAGTTTGACCAGGAGAAAGAACCTGATGGAATGTTTCTATCTGGATGGACCCAAGCCCCTGCAAAGGAGACGGAAACTGAACCCTCTGCCAACAATGGTGCTAGCACATCTAGTGTATCTCAACCAGTTCCAATTCTGCCCGAGGATGATGATGATGTGGCAATAGTTCAGACGATTATTCCTGCTGGAAAGAAGCGAAAGCTGGATGATATATCTGATTCTGTCTCTCTAGATCTCAGTAATGCTGGCAACGAGATGAGCAGCAAGAGAAAGCTCGAAGACCTTACCGACGAACAGGACGATGCTGTAATGCTTGTCGATGGAAATTCAGATGATAGGAGGAAGATATCACGAATAGAAGAATGAGTTTCTAACTGTGGTGAGTTGCGTAGCATTCTAATTTTGTACCTTGTTAGGTAATCCGTGATTCTTTTGATGAAAACATTTTCGTAGTTTATTCTCCCTTGGAGTAGATACTTGTATTGTCTATTCACTTGTGATGTGGATAGTAGGATCAGTTTGTGATTTTGCTAACGTAATAGAGTTTGTAATTATCATCATATTGTTTTTGGAAACTAATGCATTGAAGCTATGTACTGTAATTTCTGCTGCCATAATACTCTGTTTCTCCACGACAGCTCTAATGCGTATGAAAAATCTCTTGGAAAATATGCGGCGCTGCTTAGGACTATCAATGATGAGAAAATTGACCATCAAATATTGGTTAATTATGGTATTGCAACTTTAACATCATCCGGGTGCAAAAGTATGCAATTTTATTTGGTTGGAATACCATTTGAGCTTTTTAAGATTGATATTCAATCTTTCATTACAAAGACTTGATGCTATGAAGAGACTTGTGTGAGAAAGACGGATGGAAAAGAAGAGTTAACCTTTTATTCTAAAGGTTAAAATTTTCCATATGCATGCTATGCATAGAGCTTATTTTTGTTGAAATGAAATTGCAGATATCAAGTGACAGTTGGGGAAGGAATTCCAAGTTGATAAAAAGGTAATATTGTCCGTATTTATTTACTTAATGAATTTTTGAGTAACAATAACTCATGGAGGACTACATATCCTATACAACAATTGAGTTTCAATTGATATTTACTACATTTGAGATGTTAAAAACTTCTAATACGATGATTATCAATCCATTCCTGTGGTGGTCTTGAACTGTTTGCTGCCTGCAACACCTGCCATTTTTTCGATAATCTACCTAGCACGAGTTAATTATTAACTCTTGATTTTAAATCCCCCCGTTTTCCAACCAGAGTTGCGAAGCATCTTTAGGTTTCCAATCAAACTCCAACAATAGCCGATAGGCTATTTTTGGCGCTTGAAATCCTGCGACAGGGTGAAGGTTGAATCTGCAGATTTGGCATTTCCGTATAATGCGTACTCTTCTTCTTTTTGGTTGGGGGCGGTTTCTTTAAATCTTCCAAGCATCTCACCTCATCCATGCACACAAACGATCTCGATTTCCCAGAGTAACATTTTGACAATCCTTTCCTTCTGATAAAAAAAAAAATGAAAAAAAAAATGGAGAGAGGTTTAGCAAAGTATAGAAGTTTGTGGCATTAGTACGTTTAAATGAAAAACAAGAGCTCCCCAGAAAATAACTTCAACCTTGTTAACCGATAACAAATGAACAAAACTGACTCTTTTAAAAAATAAAAAATAAGAAAATAAAAGAACAAAATCATGGCAAAATATCCCAACACTGGTGAAAATAAGATGGAGATCGAATCACGGAAACAAGCTGATTTCCGTGAAAACAATGCAGTAAATTTGTTTTTTCACTTATTTTTATTCACTTACAGTTGAGGAAGATTGCTCTTCAGGGGTTCCATGTCAAGGGTCCCT
This sequence comes from Embelia ribes, assembly GCA_001753735.1. Classification (NCBI taxonomy): domain Eukaryota; kingdom Viridiplantae; phylum Streptophyta; class Magnoliopsida; order Ericales; family Primulaceae; genus Embelia; species Embelia ribes. The sequence goes on from MKEJ01066026.1 coordinate 6,513, forward strand.
ATTTCCATATCTATTTTGAGAGACAGAAAAGCAAAGGGAAGTTTAGAAGAACATGTTTAGATCAAGATTATATATATAGTGAATTGGGTCTCTTAAATGCCTTGAGATAAGTGTAGGCATTGATGTGTTTGGAATTAGGTGAGTGTGGACTTTGTATCCACATTATTCTTCTAAACTTGCTCTCGTTCATCCAAATAATACCTTATTATTGGGTCACATATGGCCTAGTTTTGTTCTCTTGTTGGTGGTTAATGATGCATGCTAAAATAATATAATAGTGACCACAAATTTTTGTAGGGTCGGAATCAAAGAATCAGAAATCAAACAATTTGTTTGGTTTCAGCTTTTAAGTAAATAAGTCAACTTATTTCTGATGGAGAAAAAAACTTAATGCATCCAATTTATTTAGTCAAAGACAACAAATAAACTTATCTTATTAGCAGAGCAATTAAATATTGTCTAACTTTTAAATAAAAAAATTGAGAAGTTGCAACTTATATATTATAATAATTGCTATTGGAAAATATCTATTTTTAAAAGTAAGGAAGGAGAATGTTTATCTTGACAAAATAATAAGGATCATATAATATAATAATGACTATAAAGGTGGGTTCAATATTGCATCCTTACCAACAAATAACATTAAATACACACTGATTTAGAAGATTTATGGCTGTTGATAAGAGGGTCATTTTAAACATCCGTGCATATGTCCACAAATACAAAATTTCAAATTTGTAACAATGTTGTGGAGATTTTATCACTTGTAGTTAATTTTTGTGCGGCGCGATGAATTGTAAACCTCGCCGAAATTATTTAACACCGATAGTGTATCGAACAAGAGTTTATTAAGTTCAAAATAGCTATGCATCCGAATTGGTGAACTGCTGCAAAAATATTTTTCCTATAGTAATTAGAGTTTGGCTCCTTCATTTCCTTTTCTGGATTCCCCACCAGATGGATAATTAGATAGCAAATCCATTGTTTTTGAAACCACATATTCAATAACCAGGTTTGGTTGATCTCATCATGATGAAATCAAAAATGAAAATGAGAATCAACTTTTGTGTTTTCATCAACCACTCTAGCTAGTGTTATGAGAAGGTGAGAAATGTAAATTAAATAAAAAGACAGTGAAATAATAGTGCTTCCTCAGTGCACACTAGTACTTGTACTAACTTACATACATTATACATAAATATAACATTTCAATCCATGTTCTTTGCAACCCTTCAGACTTGCTTTACAACACCAAACAAAAAATATATATATAAGTTTAAAAAACAAATATATGGTATACAACATAGACACAAAACACAACATTGACACTTATTTAAGTTTTTTGGGTACTATACATAACTTTCTAGCGAAAGACTCAATTCGCCGTAGTTTCTGAAGAATTAATTTCCCTCTGACAACAAAGCTACGATGAATGATACATGTGCATATATTGTGGTTTCCACGTGCAGGTAAGGACACTTGTTCTGTTTCCAAGCCTGTTGGCCAGAAAAAACTTTATGCCTACATAAGGGAAACGAGGTCCGGTTTCATCTACCGCTGAGCGTGTTGAAATGTGAAAACATGGCGGTCCCGGAGTGTCCATCGATGAGATTGTCCTCCACTGGATTCACGGCCTGCTCAGGCAAGGTGGCGGGGCAGTGATCGTGAGACACTGGCGCCACCACCGGGGCGGGGGCCGGGACATCTTCATCATTGCCTTGTTTGGATGCCTCTTGCAGCTGCAAAGCATATTCCAAGTTCCACAACACATCACCCATAGTAGGCCTATCCACACCATAATCAGCCAAACACTTCTCAGCAGCCTCAGCAAACTTCTTCAGTGACTCATGGTTAATGTTCCCAACCAGGATTGGGTCAATGATCTTATCAAGCAAACCCTTTCTCTTCCATTGCATTGCCCACTCAGCCAAGTTCACTTGCTCCCTTGGCAATGCCGGGTTTATCGCAGGCCTGGCACACAAGACCTCGAACAAAACCACCCCGAACGAGTACACATCCGACTTGTCCGTCAGCTGTTGCTTCCGGAAGTACTCTGGGTCTAAGTACCCGAAACTACCCTTCACCGCCGTGCTCACATGAGTTTGTTCCGTCGTGGGCGCGTCCTTTGAGAGCCCAAAATCGGCCATCTTCGCGATGAATGCGTCATCTAGGAGGATGTTGGTTGTTTTCACGTCGCGGTGGATGATCCCCTGGGCAGTGCCCGTGTGGAGGTAGTGGAGCCCGCGCGCTGCCCCAATGGAAATCTCGAGCCTTTGTTTCCATGTCAGCGGCGGGAGATTCTTCCCATACAAGTGGTCTCTCAAGGGCCCGTTCGACATATACTCGTAAACCAAGATCATCTCGTCGTTCTCGTCACAATAGCCTATTAGAGACACCAAATGCCTGTGCCTTAGCTTTGATAGCATTTGGATCTCAGTTTGGAACTCATTCATCCCTTGTTCGGAGTTTGGGTTCCCTCTCTTGATCGCTACTTTAACTCCGTCATCAATTTCGCCTAGATACACGTTCCCGAACCCGCCCACACCAATGACACCATTGGAGTCCCAATTTTTTGTTGCCTCGGTTAGCTCCACAAACGAAAAGTACCTCCCTAGCCCACCCGTGCTCGAGAAAAACTGACTCTTGCGCGAGCCCAAGGAGTTTTTGCTCGACAAAAAGCTCGAGTCGCCCGCGTGTAACGGTAGCAACCACGTTGAGAAACTATTCCGTTTTTGCCAATCCTGAGGCCGTTTTTGCCATTTGAATGCCATTGCGCCTAAGCCCACAAAAGCACCGAACATCATCGCAAACCCAACCGCCGCCACCGTGCCTTTATTCACCCCAGCCGCAGGCTTTCCGTCCATGCCGAATTCCCCGTCCAAGCTCCCAACTGAGTTGTTCATCTTCAAAACCTCTAACCCGTTGATAATCGCATTTTGCGCTCCGGAACCTTGATTAAACGGCCCGATCTGGACCATTAGAGGACTACTCACCATAGACGAATTCACGACGAAATCTTTGAAATACGCGGTGCTTAATCCCTCGGTCAGGGTCGACAAATCCATTCCCGAGACCGCTGTTTTCCCATTGATGTACACGTTGAAGTACAAATCATTCAAGCTCTTACTAAATATGTCACAAAAATGCATCCTAACCAAGTAAGGAAATGATAAATCTATGTCTAGATTCCACGTCACGTTGAAATTCGGGCTTTCCGTACCCGAATCCCCCAAAATAACCGCGGACGCATACACAGATTGAGGCGCGATGAGCGGGGATCCCCCGTCAGGGTACTGGATGACATCTGGAGACACCGAGATTGCCTTACCGAAATTCTTGTCCTTCTGGAACGGCTCGTCCGAGTCCCAGACCCTACCCAGGGTGTCGTTCTGAGATGTGATCTGCAGGCCCCCTATGTTCAGCCTGTACACGGTTTGGTACGACTGGGAAGATAACCCATCGTATGTCCCGACTGGGAACAAGACCGACCCCGTGGCCGGGATCAGCATATCCGGGGCGGAAACCACTTCGATTGCATTGATAAACGCCTGGGTATCCTTCAACGGGATAAACCTGAGCGAGAACCTCTGTGTCGTGACGTTGATCAAGAATTCCTTGAAGAATGCATTCTTGTTTCCGTTCAAGCTGAATTCATGAATCAGGACGAGGTTGTCGGTGAATACGGAGAACTTCGAGTTCTGTAGGTTAAACTCTTGAACACTGAGGGCGAAGAAATGGAGCCTCACCCAATGCCACCCGGGCCGTGTCATGTGGAAAACATATGTGGCATCATCGACGAAGACCCTGGCCGAGAGGTAGATCGGGGACGAGACGTTGGCAGATGGGGCCGAGACCACGATATCCTTGCTTTTCGAGGATAGGTACTTTCCGGATTCTTGTTCGGACAAGAACTTGCGCCCATCGGAATGGGCTTGGTTCGTGTTGGATCCGCAGTCGATGAGGATGTTGTCTTGCGGGGTGAACGAGGAGGGGATGGGGGCGGGGGAAGCGGCTGAGACGGAGACGGAGGCGAGGAGAAGAGAGGAAAGAACCGCGAGGATCGGAGCCATGGGAGGTTTCTTTTCCATCGCTGGCCCTCTCTTGGAGGAGGGAAATAGAATGATTTTTGGGAGAGATTTTGGGGGAGAAAAGGGAAAATTTTGGGTTTGTGGTTATAGATTTATTTTTTTTATTTTTGGGTTTTATTTTTATTTTGTTTTTCACCAAAATTGTAGCCATTTTTGTGGGGCTTGGAGATTTTGCTGCAAGTTCTTGGCTTTGGCCCCTATTTTTAGCACTTTCTAACTGAAGTAATGGTTACCATTGATTTTCATAGGCCTTCTTGAAATAGTCTTATTCTATTATCGTTCCTAAAATTTATATGTGCAAATGATTCTCGAATAGGAAACGGCAAATTTATACCCCGTAAGTAAACTGGCCGAGCTTGAACATTACTTTACTCAGCTTTAGTATTCATAGTCTAATGGCTAATTTTATAACGAAAATTCTAATTTAATTTCTTTGTAATATGTTATACAAAATCTATGATGCAAGTGATAATCGGTTGGTTCTGAGCGACAAAAATTACACTCGATAAGTAAAATGGCGAGCTAGAGCCTTCCATGACTCAATCTAGTATATAGTTTGCTTAGAATGTCTCGGGCAAAACAACAAAGTTTTTCTCTAGAAGAACAAAGGGAGATTCAATACTTAGAAACAAAAAGTAGGTTGATTTTGAGCTAGCCCCCGAGCTAACGAGCTAAACCACTCGTGGTTCGAGCATGGGCCCAAAACACGATGTCAAGCATATGATCAAGCACGAGCTCGTCTTCTTGTGAAAAACATATTTAGTCCAAGCTGAACCTTTCCTTACCGAGCCAAACTCGAAAATTTGTGAATAGTTCATCCTATTTTTCTTGCATTTCTTTATTGAATTGTACCTAACTATATTCCATGTTTGATTGTATTTCCAAAAATTGTATAACAAAACCATTTTCATTTTTTCATCTCATGAGATGTAAATTGTACTGCAATAACAGATAATATAGTACTATTAGCTATTATTGAGCTAATTCTCAACAATTCCTTATTTTAGAGCGTTCATATTACTAGTTCTAATTTAATTTTTAAATAAAGCTCAAGCAAATTCTCTTGTACAAATCAAAATTTTAGAAATTGCACATACTACTCTTTCTCAACAATTTCTTAAAGCTCAGAATAATTATGTATCATATAATAAAATATTATATATTTTTTTCCCAATGTAAATCAGGGTTTTATAGCTTGATAAATGGAAATTAACATTTTGATAGAGAAATTGTACCTATCAAAACGTAGCCGAAAGTTGTAAAAAGAAAAAACGACTGGACCAAATCGAACTGTAGTTAAAACTATGGGACTATTCTAAAATTAGTAAAGGATGAAGAACACACAGTTATGCCTGACTTGATCGGCAAGTCGAAGCTCTCATTCTCTCTCTCTCTCTCTCTCTCTCTCTCTCTCTTTCTCTCTCTCGTTTGGCTTATGCTTCTTCTGAGCTCAGTTGACACTGTTTCATTAAATTATAATTCGATTGATACCTGAGCTATACCATTTATTTAAAATTAAAACTTGAAAGCTAAAAATAAACAGTGGAAATGGTACTCACGGGAAAAAAAATTATTTTGGGGATTAGAAATTGAAATTCTCTCTTAACCTGATAAGTTATCTAGTTATTTTTTTCCTCTTTTTTTTTTGGTTTATTTATCTAGCTAGTTCATTTCTATTGGGGATGATTATCTAGCCAGTTCATTTGAGATTAGAGATATAAATTCAATTGTGGGGTTGTTTGGTGGGAGCTATTAGGGCACTCCCCTCCCCTCCCATGTCCTAAATTTTAATCCCTTCATCCCAAAAACTAAATAGAGTAGAGGCTGGAATGTAGGTAATGCCCATGCTAGGCCATCTAAACATAAAAATCGAATTGGCTATGAATAATGGGCGCTTATTTCAGGGGATTACTGTATCAAACCCCCCCTTTTTTTAGGAGATTGAATAATAATATATACACTCTTGTGGGCATCCCCTAAAATTTAGTCTTTAATTTAGGATGGACGCTCGTATAGGTGACTGGTGGGAGTGCTTTTTAGGTCAAGTGTTTTTGCTTAACATCCAACCATCATTTGGTTGCTCCGCTTTTAAGTGGAACTTTATTGCTTTTTCAACTTTAAAAAGCTTGATGTTTAAATCTAGACCCATTTATACCTCTTCTTCTTAAAAGCTAGCTTTTTTCATTTGACTAATTTTCTTGGTTTCACTGTAGATGCTTAATTTGAGGTTCTCTCTCTCAACTTTTACTAGAAGGTTGGAATCGCTTGATTTTCCGAGGAAGTGTAGCAGCATTGTGGTGAGCTATCACTCTCTTAAAAACTAAAATTTATTTTTAAAACAGGCAATGATTTAATGCATATTGCAGCCTCTAAAGCCCAATGCTCATCACATAGGCTTTTCCTGTGATGATTTTATTAATGCTGGACAATGGTGTTTGTTGTAGTAATATTGACTTATTCCTGAAGCTTTTAGGGGGGTTTTGGTGAATAAAGCATTTTAGGTTGCATTTGGGAACACAAGGAGTAAAAAAAAGTCGAAATTGTAACTTTGTGTAAACATTTAACGTGTTTGCTGAGGAGCTACCCTTTTAACATTCAACCATAATCAAGGAACAAAATATTAATGGATAGCCAATATTGTTTCTCCTCCCTCTATTTACCAATTTAATTTCTGGTAAAACAGGTTTGTGCTCAAAAGGGACCTCGACCGAGATATCCACGAGTATGGAAAACGAAGAAGAGAATCGGGACCATTGCCAAGTCGGTTAAGCTTGTTGAGTGTGTACGTCTATGCCAGTCTTTTTACTTAGTTTCCAAGGGTGCTGTTATCGTTTCCCATCTTTTTTCCTAATTTGCTAGACTTAGTAGTTAATTTTCTAAAATGGGCTATCTTTGATTCTTTTTGCAGGTAAAGGAATTATCAAATGTCAAAGAGGAAGTATACGGGGCACTTGATTCCTTCATCGCATGGGAGTTAGAGTTCCCTTTGATTACAGTGAAGAAAGCTTTAAAAATCCTTGAAAATAACAACGAATGGAAGAGGATAATTCAGGTTTTGGTACCAAATGATTTCTAAATTGAGCGGAGATCTTTAATATTAGTTCTAACATATCGACTTGTTTATCGGTTAATAGGTTACAAAGTGGATGCTAAGCAAAGGACAAGGCAGAACAATGGGAAGCTATTACACATTGTTAAATGCTTTAGCAGAGGATGGAAGGGTCGATGAAGCTGAAGAGTTATGGGCAAAATTGTTTTCGGAGAATTTGGAGAGCACACCACGGATGTTTTTCGATAAAATGGTTTCAATTTACTATAGCAGAGGCATGCATGATAAGTTGTTTGAGGTAATTGCTTGATACGTTTGTTATGTCTTGCAATTACTTGTGTGCTTTGATGTTGAATTGTGCATTCTACTCCTACTTATCAATTCATTGACAGTCTGCTCTTTAATTTATTAGCAATCGTGACCGTATATGCCATATGTGTGAAAGCCATCTGTCTAGTCCGAATCTGTCAAATATACAAAGGTTGATTCATGGTGGTTGCCCCTTGTGGTTATAAGCCCCCCTTTGTATGATTACCTTGAGAACTTTCTGCATTTGCACGAATGTATGATATTCTAGCTGTACTCGAACTGGATAAACTACCAACAAGCATGTGTAGTAACAACAAATGTACCAACAAACCTTCATTCGTGACTGTCAAAATCGTACTCTTTTCCTCTCCATCTCATGTGACTGGTTTCATACACTGGAATCAGGATTGTTGGCTAACAATATACTATATCTTAACAGTCACATTCTTATTTTCATATGGGTCGATCTATATGCTTATTTTAAGTTAATCTTTACGAGCTTTTGAGCGAGCCCCAAGAAGGTTTTATGTACAGGCCCTTATTCCTTCTTGTAGAAAAGCTTCTATGTGACCTGTGAGTTTGAACTTATAACCCTGAGCTTTATGAATTTTAGTGAGAAAGCTGGGATATTTTGGTAAGAAACTTGTGAACGTGAAATCGAAGAAACTAGTTTTTTTTTTTTCGTGCCTATTGCTTCAAATTGTAATCTTATGCCATGCCAATTTTTCTTGTAGATATTTGCTGACATGGAAGAACTTGGGATTCGACCAAACATGTCGATTGTCTCCATGGTTGGTGACGTATTTCAGAAGTTGGGCATGATGGACAAGTACAAGAAATTAAAGAAGAAATATCCACCGCCAAAATGGGAGTATCGGTACATTAAAGGAAAGCCTGTTAAGATTAGAGCAAATCAAAACGATAAATGGCTCGTTAGTAAAAGAAATGTGGATGAGGTGAATGGGGAAACTGTTGCATCATCTGAAGATGATACAGCGACCGCGGATGAACTTCTAGACAAAGCTACTCCATTTGAGGATTCCGAAGAAAGTGTAGATGAACATGATGAAAATATAGAATCTTTGTTAGAATATAGGGATTGATGTATGTAGTTTAATGATCGTTATTGCATTGTATTAAGATTTTTAAAATTTTGGCCATGGAAATATCACGTGTGCTTTCTGCTTACCATTGATCAATCACTACCGGAGCTGCAATACCATTGACAAGAAAAAGATAGGGACGGTAATCAAGCCAAATGCCCATCGTACTCGAACTTTTCTCCACTCGAATTAGTACCATTCGAGCTCGAGCTCAACTCAAGTTTAAGTCAAATCTGGATTGGAACTCGCCTCGGTTGAAAATGTTAAGATTCAAACTCAAACTGAAAATTCTTTTTTTATTTAAACTGATAAATACATGTATCTATTTACATACACACATATATATATATATTAATCGAGCTACTTGCAAACTCAAAAGAATTGAATATTTTAATACTTGAACAAGAATTAAATATTAAATACTACTCGAACCCGAAAAAAAACATATTCGAACTCGACTCGTTTAGTACTCGAGTCAAGAAATACTCAAGTCGAGTTTAATCTACTTGTTAAAAGCTTGACTCGTGGCCAACCCCCAGAAAACGGTAAACAAAAATGTCAAAAAGACGAACAAATGCATACGTTTTTCCTTCAAGAAAACACAATGTCATTCAACGAAACCAATGTGTATAAGTTAAGATGCTAAGATTGGTTCAAACCGAAACTTGGTCATGTTGATGACATAACTTTTTCTGTAATGGTACTCTCACATTATCCGATTCAAACAAATCAATAAAAACAAAAAGAAATGGGGAAAATGGTACAAAAGTTCCTTCCAAAAAGTCTCTCATTCCTCATCTGACCCCAAATCTTCGGAACTATACTCGTCTCCTTTTAATTTTCCATTTGCAGAAGCCCCCTTCTTATTCTTGTCCTGTTTATTGTCCTCTTCGTCTTCACTGTACTCACTCTCATAATCCTCATCATACTCTTCCTCTTCAATCTCCTCTTCCTCTTCAACCCCATCATCCGCGCCTTGCCCCTCCTCCGCGACATAACCTCCACGGGTCCCAGCCCGAGTCCTCTTCAGAACCTTCAGTTTCAATGCCGTTTTGCTATCACAGCCAATCCACGAGTCGCACAAAATATAACAGGTCAAATTGTAATTCCCCTCCAACGGGGCCTGGAATTTACCCATAAGTAGGCGGGACCCACTTTTCACCTTTTCGACCGCTTCTCTCACAGCTGTACTAGTTTCCTTTACACTTGCTCCAGAACCTTCCATAGCCTCTCCTATCGCTTTTGAAGCTGCAGTTACAGCCGTAGCTTCGTCCATGAAACTAACTTTTTGCGAAAACCAAACGTTGTTTAAGTTGGAGTCCGCAAGTAAAAACCAGAAATTTTCTTCCTTGTGGAAAGGATAGTGGGGAGCATGAGGAAGAGCACCAATCAAGCCGTTGTCGCGCTTGAGTTTGAGCCAAGCATGAACTGTGACAATGTCACCCTCTTGGACACCCTCTTCACCTTCCGTTTCGCATGTAACTTCAATTGTCAAAAATGGCATCATTTCAAGAACTTTCTCCACATCGTTCACTTCGGTAGATGAGAATCCAGCTACACTAGAAAGCAAATCCGCCCTATCCTGTTGTGTCATCTCCCGAAGCTCCTGAAAAGTTCTCACCTTCTGCATATTCAAAAAGAGGAAAACACACAAAAATGATCAAACAAGGGACATGAAAAACTGAAAAGAAAAAAAAAAAGCAAAACAAATAATTTTTTCCTCCTAGAACCAAGATTCCTTAGATAAAACTAAAAAGAAAACTTGTTTTTCGTGATGATTCGCAAGAGATCTGTATCGTCGAAGTGAGAAAGTAGAAACCAATAGGTTATATCTAGCAAATAGCTTGAAAACCACAATGAAAAAAACAACAGTGGGTCTGTGATTTCACACTAATGGGTGAATAGAAGGAAGATGACTTGAACAAATCCTTTACATCTACTTGCCTTGCGGGCTAGCCTTTTCATTATAGTTTCACTGAAGTGGGGTAGCTGCAGAAAAGGTGCAACACCCTCAGCAGATCCTCCAGTTGTCTTCCTCGCACTCAAAGGAACAGCCTGCACCAAATCCATCAAAAATCAACATGGCTTACTACAAAATACAGATGCAAGAAAATGACATTTCATATTGTAGGCAACCCAAAAAAGATAAAAAAAATAAAAAAGGAAAGGAACTTTCAGGAAGATTTTAAGACAGTTCATTATCTCTTAATTCTCTTTCCCTCCTGCTTTTTTTTTTCTTTTGCTAGGAGTGTAAGATTTCATCTATATGATCAGATCTTGCAAATTTAACAAGACAACAAAATTTCCAGATTTTATTATTTCATAACGAAACCTAAATTCACGTTTTATTTCTTTTAAGACAGGCCATAAATACAAATATGAGATAATTCCATTATCAATTTATTGCTCCCGTCCCATTTGGACCTTGTAAGAATGAACGTCAAAGGGAAATGTAAGACTCAGAAAAGGGAAAACTGCGTTTCCCCTTCAAGAAGCTCATGGTTGTCAAATATGCAGAAAATTCATAAATAAATGCCAAAAGAGCCGGAAAGCGAAGAGTTTTGATTGTTGTTTTACATGGGAGTCTGGATCTAAAACTATAACCCAAATTACCTCAGCGGCAATGAATTTTATGAATTACTACTTACAAGGAGTCAGAAAAAAATATAGAAATAGAATTTCTAGTAAAATTTACAGGTTCAGTTAATAGTCCAGAAAACACACCTGAATGACACACTGAGAAAGCTCAACAACACCAATTGCAGGCCTTAGCCAACCATGTCCCTGAGCAGTACGTGGAATAACTGCCATCTGTGTATGAATCAACAGTAATAAAATGAATTATAAGAACTTAAGGTATGGCATCAATGTAAAGACAAAATCAAAGATCAAATCAGGTGTATTCTGATTCATATACATAGAGTTGATATGAAATGCAAAGGCCTTTGATGTAGATGAAAAGTACACTCCAGAAAGAAAATTCGTTATATGGGATAGATCATCACTTCATTGAAAGCTCAGAAAGAGGACCTATATACAAACACACAGGTGTATTCTGATGCATATATATACAGTTGTTATGAAACACAGTAGCATATAATGGAGATGAAAAGCAGACTCGAGACAAAAATAAGTTATCCGGGATAAATCATCACTTCATTGACACTTAGAAAAAGAACCGATATTAGAAAAAGAACTGATATACAAACATACAGGTGTATTATGATGCAAATATATACAGTTGATATGAAACGCAGTAGCATATGATGCAGCTGAAAAGCAGACTCAAGAGAAAAATAAGTTATCAGGGATAAATCATCAATTCATTAAGGGCCCAGAAAAATAACCTATATACAAACATATAGGTGCAACCATGTTATATGCGCCACATGCTCTTTACAAGCACAGAAAAAGGGTAGAGTAGAAAAGTCACATCAATGATAAAGTACACATCAATGCTAGATTTTAACCTTCATCAGTATAAAACTTTGGACTTTAAAGCAACTATTTGACAACGTAGCTCAAAGTAGGAAATTCCATGATCAATAATTTCAACAGAAAAAAGGTGGAAGAGTCTATTTCAATGGAAGCCCCATTACACGATATCCAAAATTACCTTCATCAGCTCCTCCAGAAGACGTGGTGCAAGTTCTAGCACTCGTTTGAAATCCCGCTGCAACTCGGGGGTTAATGCTGCTGTTTCACGTGTTAATTGCGCTTGTATCAACAGTTGTGTCTGAATAGGAAAAGTAAGGCAAGTGAGAGTGAATTGTATTGTATATGCTCATATTATCTCATGCTGAGGTTAAAACTCAGTGCAAACTCGTCATCTATTTCGTATCTTCCCCGGATAAGGAGAATCAGGAACGGGATTAAAATTTGGCAATTAGTGGAACGCCTACTCAAATTTAATTTGTGGGGTTTTAAAATCAAAGTATCAACTATTAGCCATTTCATTTAAAGAATAACACAGAATTCTGAAGTCTATACTACCTACAAGATACTAATATTTCTCCTCTTTGAGAAGGCTTAAAACGTAACTTGCTTTCATGCTAACTACAACTAGAAGAGAATGTGAAGATACAAGAGTGATAGTTCCATGCTCCAAGAACTTTTCACTTTTTATTTTTATCTTGTATCACATGTACCTTCAACTACATATAATCAGGTAAAGGATTACCTTAACTAGCGCTGGATGCTGCTTCCAAAACTTTGCTTGCTCTTGTTTAATGTTTTTCAGGTCCAAATTCAATTCACTTCTGACTAACATAAATAATTTCTGCAGAGGTTCACCGTCAGGCCTACGAACTGGAATCTCCATGTATTCAGCGGCTCTAATGAAAACATCCATAACTTTGCTGTAAAATATAATTTCAGTGGGAGAAACATGAGAAACGTAAAATCAATTATGACTCATGAAAATATCAATGACTTACATATCTCTTTCAATTGGAGCACACAAAAAAAAACATATCCAGAATCAGGGGCGGAGCAAGAAATTTGAGGAATTGAGCACAATCTACTTAAAAAAGAAAAATCAATCAATTAATATTAAAATTTTATTTTAAGGCTAATCCATCAAAAGTGTAGTTTATATGTTAAATTTTTTGAATTATCAATATATAATTCAATAAAAAGATAAATTGTATTTCTTTGGAAGCTCGGATTTTTTTTAATATTTTGATAAAATTATTGAACAATTAGATGGTATTATTCTAATTTTCAATGAAAATATTAATTAGTTACATAGTTTCTTGAATCGAAAGTGATTTTATAGAGAAAGATAGTATAAATATAAATATATTACATTAGAAATAGATACAATGAAATATATATAAAAAAAAATAGTAAAAATACAATATAATTAAGATGTTGAAAGTACTTCTAAAATAAAATTAATAATAAACTTGTTAATCCACTAATATTATAAACCCAACCATTTACAATAACCCTCATAAAAACTAAAAAGAAATACCAATATAAATGTTAAAAGAAAAATAAAAAAGCAAGAAAGACCTCCCACTCACAAAGGAATGGGAATAGACAAGCTGCTAAAACACCTACACGCCTTAGTACCAACTATTAGCTACAATAATATATTATTATTATAATTATTATTATTATTATTTTGTATTTACACATACATCCATAACAAAATTAATTGTTAGGGGGTCCATGTCCTCCCTTAGCTCAATGTTTATCTGCCCCTTCATATGACGTTTTGATGTTCTATTTCCGTTTCAGCTCCGCAATTTAGTACACCTTAGAATACCACTTATAATTGTCACAACTTTTTCTAGATTTTTCCATGTCCTTGTATTTGCAGATTGTTATGCTGTAATTTACTTTCCTTTTTTCTTTTTAACAAAAAAACCAAACTTGAAATTTATTGTACTTCTTCCATCCATAAATAATATTTATATCTTTTTTCTTTTGAGTGTCCAAAATAATAGCACACTTTTTGTTAAGTTATTGTAAAATTTAGTAAATTAAAAATGTTACCCCTGATAAATCATAGTGGCTCTTTTTTCTCGAAAACTGATCTCGGAGATTGTGCAATTTTGTATTTTATTTTTCTGTACACTTGGAGATTGTGTAATGGTTACAGAGAATCACAAGGGACACATTTGTTCATTTCAATTCAAAGTTTAAAAAATCAATTTTTCTAT
>MKEJ01066027.1:0-16593 GCA_001753735.1 Embelia ribes
TTTGTAACAAAATTTACTTTTTTATGATAAACATTTTTAGTGCTTTAATTTTTAAACTTTCAAATTTTGAATTTCGTAGTTACTTTCATAAATAATAATAAAATTTCTCTATCATTTAGATGAAAATTGAAAATACAATTTGAATTATGATGTCGAATGAGTAACTAAAATCCAATATTTATTTATTTTTTTATAAAGTTATGAGAAAAAATAAATTTATACTAAATTTCAATCACAAATATTACTATCAGAGTCTAACTAAAAAATAACAATTTTTTCTCCAAAAATAAAACCGTATATTAAAATATGACGGTAAAGTATGCACTCACTGCTTAATATCTTGAAAAATATCACGTGCAACGAACGTAATATCCATCTGATATGATATATATGTATGTACATATACAAAAAGAGTAGATAATTGGTGGAATGACCGAGTGATCATTTTTTAAGGAGGTATGCATGGTGGGAGAAAGCAACTTTTGCAATATGTTCTGCACCAGCCATTTTGGGGTTCGTTTGTTTTTGAAAACCAAAACTTTCTCATGATTCGAGTACTTACCCTAGGCCCCGTAATGACACTTGTCACAAGTTGGGTGCTTAGAAAATCTATAATGGGCATGTTATAACGTAATGTTGCAGTGGCATATGTGTACTATCTATGAATTTATTTGGTCTCAGCTTCTAGCCAAACAAATTAGCTTTTTTCTATTCAAGAACAGCAACAAAAATAAATAAAATAAACTCAATTTAAAAATTAAACAGCTAAATAATTAATCTTTTAAACAAAAAAAATTAAAAATTTTGAATTTATAACATGCAAGCAAACAAACCTTTAGTTAGGGTTTTTTGTTTAACTGATAAGCTTTCTTATATTGTATAAGACCACGCCACATTAATTTCAACTCTGTGTAACATTTATCTAACACTATAAATGGCGGAAAACGGTTGATGAGTACTGAGGAGGGGAGAGCAACACGGTATCCTAATTTCCGAAATTTCTTTGAAATATATATAAAAACTATAAAAATTATTTATTTTGTTCTCAATCTGCCCTTTTCCTCTCTCCTGAAAAAAATATATATAACCTCTTGTACATGTTCGGTAGACTCGCTCTCCATACCTGTAAATTGTGATCCGCCAGTGATAAAATATATGATTGGCTGGAAGTTATTAATTGCAAGCTGTTCAAAGACTCACATGGCACCCATCCCGGCCCGCATCGCCTCTCCCACGTGCTCCCCATCCCCCTCTTTGAAGAGCGAGAGAAAGAGAGAGATCAATGTTCACACTAGCATGATCCTATATACACATAGGACTTGTTCCTAATTCAAATGCATATGTTCCTAAATTCTAGTACTAACTTGGCTGTAGGAAAATTAGTTGGTACCGAACAATTTGCGTAAGGGGCGAGCAGAGGAATGGACCAGTACGAAACCGTGAAGGACTTGGGAGCGGGGAACTTTGGCGTGGCCAGGCTTATGAGACACAAGCAGACTAAGGAACTCGTTGCAATGAAATATATCGAGCGTGGTCATAAGGTATGTACTAGTACCTTTTTTTTTTTCGATGTGAAGTTTTTTTTTTGTTCAATTATTTGGGGTTAATTTATTTATTCCTTTTTCGAAATGTAGATTGATGAGAATGTGGCGAGGGAGATTATAAATCATAGATCGCTTCGACATCCCAATATAATTCGCTTCAAGGAGGTTATACACTAATTATGCTCCCTCTTAAACTTATCATTTTGCGTTATATCAGATTATTTGGCAAGTACTTTATCACTATCTCATCTAAAAGTTTAAAATTTTAGGGAGAGTTGGAATATATTTTCTGTTACCTCTCCACACCTTTTGACTTATGACATATTTTTTTGCAAATCAACTTTGGTATCTGCAACACTTGAACCTGAGTTTCCAGCTCCTCTTATGTCAAATTAAGTGATATGTTCATTTCACCTAAAATCTCAACTTCTTAGGAAAAGATGTTTTCTGCTTTTATATCTAAACAATACTATTGTATCTTGATTTTACATGATAATAATGTGGATGTAAAAGTTGCCATTCCATCTGTTTTTAAGGTATGATTGGCTTTGTAGCTAAATTTGATCAGATTCCACTAGGAATTAAATGTGTTTATATTTTATTTTTAACAAAAATTTAGGTGGTATTGACCCCAACACACCTGGGAATAGTGATGGAGTATGCATCTGGGGGAGAGCTCTTTGATCGCATCTGTACTGCTGGAAGATTTAGTGAAAACGAGGTCTCATTCTAAATGCACATCTATACTATTATTATTAAATCTTAGCACAAAAGTTTACTGCCCTTAAAATTTTTGAAGATTCAATTTATTCTTTACACACTAATAATAAGGGCAAAAAAGTAAAATATATCATCCCGTTCTAAAAAAGTTGCACAGGCGATCTGCACCACTTCTGTTTCCCCCTCTCTCTCCTCAAAACTTTTTCTCTGCATTACACTCTCTCTATTTCTACAGGCATCACGTTGTCTGATAGTTTTTCTTTTTTGTCTCTTTGTTTTCAAGAAATACATGGAAAATATTTTGTTTTAATTTTAAATTTATAAGAAAGTTAGAAAAAAAAAAAATTTAATTTACACTTACCCAAATTTACTTCAATTAGATTTTTTAGGTAATAGGTAATTGTGTTTGTGTCGTCCGCTAATACATATATATTTATATATATACACACACGTACGTAATAGGCTTATAGTTAATAATTAATATCTCTCAATAGGAAGTTGTTAATTGGAATGAGTTATGTAATACAGGCAAGATATTTCTTCCAGCAGCTGATTTCCGGAGTCAATTATTGCCACTCCATGGTACAAGTTTGTTTACCTTCATGTAAT
Organism: Embelia ribes; assembly: GCA_001753735.1. NCBI lineage: Eukaryota > Viridiplantae > Streptophyta > Magnoliopsida > Ericales > Primulaceae > Embelia > Embelia ribes. Next base: position 2,874 of record MKEJ01066027.1, read on the forward strand.
ATCTTTACTCTAGTTCGATGTAAGGATTAAGAATATAATCTATTCAGAAAAAGTTATATGAATGTAACAAAAAAATAAATTATTTATCTTTCATATTTGGGCCGGAAATACTTGCACCAATCATAACATTTAATTTGTTTTGGATGTATTACGCAAACGGTCCCCATAATATGAACAAAAGTTCTATATGGTTCGGATAGTTTTAACTGAAATGCTAATAGCCTCTAAACTTTGAAAGTATGAAGGATTTGGTCCGAAGATTTAAGAAAATGACATATTTTGTCCCTTTTGCAGTAATTTTCTAATATGAAGAAACTTTATGTGCACAAATTTGGAGAAGATAGCAATCGATTTATTTAAAAAAAAACTAATTTATCCCTAAATGAACTACAGAAGGCTCACTTGATGCATTGTTAATCTTTTTGAGTAGCGTTCCACTCATAAAAAAGGACTGATATGCTATATATTCAAAATTTGGGGACTACTATTGTCTCAATTGAAATATATGGGAATCAAATAGAATATTAGTAGAAACTATGAGAATCATTCCTGCAATTAATCATATAGTTTTTGGAATTTAATTTTAATACATGGGCGATGTATTTTTATAGAAGACATATTTATTTGTAGTGGTTTCATATATTCAAGTGGCAACACATATTTCATTCAAAATAGCTGATGTATGAAATATTGTGAATATAACTTAAATCTTAGTTTTTTTTATGATATATTTCAGTTTTTTTTTTTAACTTCACATAACGTGTAATGCAGCAAATATGCCATAGGGATTTGAAATTGGAAAACACTCTGCTAGATGGGAGCCCGGCACCCCGCCTTAAGATCTGTGACTTTGGTTACTCCAAGGTATTTTACACAAACTCTATTTATTCCCAAAGTCAAAAGAAAAATTTTCAATTTCAGGTCGTACAAGTATTAATTTCGAAATGATTGATCATGTAGTCATCTTTATTGCACTCGAGGCCCAAGTCAACAGTCGGCACCCCAGCCTACATAGCACCCGAAGTTCTCTCTCGCCGAGAGTACGATGGCAAGGTCGGTGTTTATTTTTCACATTGATAGGGCGTCCGGTCACCAATTTGTAGTTTCTCGAAAAAAATAAGGATTAAATTGTAGGAATTGAAACTATTGGACCAAATAGAATAGCACTTGACACTCTAGGGATCAAATGATGTAAATTTTTCTTTATATAAATATGTGAATATATGTGAGTATGTATATACGTGTGTATAAATGTACTGGGAATGCGTAAATGTTGACAAAGGCACGTTACTTGGAGCACGTACTTGGGATTTCCACATGTTCATGTGCCTAAAATTTCAATCTTCAAGCATATATTTTTTTTTTTTTATTGACATCAATTTATTCAGTATGATCAACACTTGGTGTGATTTTTATTTATGATTTTATTTCATAATGATCCTACTTGTATCAAAATTACACATCAGAATATTATAGTCACTAAGACTAAGAGGAAAAATTTAGTGGCAGTGGCCTTTTAAATTATTTTTGGTGCATTCTTTACATTTTATTAGATGTACATAACTCTTGGTGATCCTTGAATGATTATCATATGAACAAGTCATAATAAATTTAGTTGTAAAGGAAGAAATATCAACATTTTCCCTTCACTAAATATGATAATCATTTTGATTTTATTATTTTGTTTCAGTTGGCAGATGTATGGTCATGTGGTGTGACACTATATGTAATGTTGGTGGGAGCATACCCTTTTGAAGACCCAGATGACCCCAAAAATTTTAGGAAGACAATTAATGTAATTACACTTCATACTACATTTCAACATACTATACAGCCACTTTTTCGACAACTTATTAACTTGTTCTTTCATTGTAGCGAATAATGGCTGTTCAATACCAAATCCCCGACTACGTCCATGTATCTCAAGATTGCAAGCACTTGCTCTCTCGCATATTTGTCGCCAACCCTTCCAGGGTACTTAGCTGATTTCTTTTCATAACATATTTCTCTGATAATTATGGATCTAAAAAAATGATACATTACTCTTCAATTATAGAATAGTTCTACGGGTTGACTAAATATGCTACAATTGACCAAGTGCAGAGGATTACAATCAAAGACATCAAGAATCATCCATGGTTCTTAAAGAATCTGCCGAAGGAGCTGCTAGATTCAACTCAGGCTATCTATTACCAAAAAGAAAAGGAAAATCCTACATTTTCATTGCAAAGTGTGGATGAGATAATGAAAATTATGGACGAGGCAAGGACACCACCACCCTCGTCAAGGCCAGTTGCAGGTTTCGGCTGGGCAGAAGAAAATGGTGACGAAAGCAAGTTTGACTTAGAAGAAGAATTGAATGTGGAAGAAGAAGAAGATGAGTATGAAAAGACGGTTAAGGAGGTGCATGCAAGTGGAGAATTTCTCCTTAGTTAATCATCTGTTTTAAACTCTAATTTGTGTTCTCGACATTATTATGTACTTAATCTTGTGTGAAACAATCTACTATTTCATCGTTGATTGACATGTGACTAAATCATGCCATAAAACTTAAAACCATCTTTGGAAACCATAGTTTGAGCGAAGCAAAAGAGCTAAAAAAAAAGTTGAGGGAAAAGATGAATTGAGTCATATTTTTGGCTGTTTGGGATGTTTGGAGGAAAATTACTTGCATCTCCAAGAGCAACAATATCTATCGTTGTGTCGTGCCAAACATAAACTCTCAGTTGTGCCACATTAGCACAATCATAATATAACTGCTTCTCTGGCAAAACTAAGATCATGTGTTCGAACCAAAGAAAAAAAAAAGCAATACTTGCAACTACACTATGCCAGCACAATTGAGCCGAAAGTGGCATGTTTTGATTGACGATATGAGTTTAGGCCTTCGTGATTTTCCAAAGTCCTGTTCTTGTGCTTTAACAAGCACAATAACACATGAATGGACATGCCGTGGTTCACTGCTCACCAACAAGATGCCAGCTTTCTACATCTTTGATGTAAATATGTTGCTTTCTATTAAAAAATCGAAACTATCCTTGTCCAAAACCAGCTAAAAAGACTAGCAAGTATTCATATAACAACCTATAAGTGCCTTGGTTCGAAGTTCAGAAACAAGATGCCATCTTTCTACATCTTTAGTGTGAATATATTGTTTTCTCTTGAAAAATGAAAACTCTCATTGTTCAAAATCAGCTAAAGACGAGCAAATAATCATTTCATAACCTGTAAATGCAATAGCAAATGGTGCAATAGATATCTACCCCAGAACAAGTATGAGGGAAAATATTCCTACCAAAACAAGTATCGGCCAAGGTCGTTTACAAAATTTGGAGCTCAGCTACAAATTAGTTTCCACCATGGTAGGCTACACAGCTCAAATTTGTAGTTGTGGTTATGCCATTCGACAAGAGAAAAGAGAGAGGGACAAAAGACTCTGAGGAGGCTTTTCAAATTTCAACTGCAGGATAAAAGGGGTTAAAGGAAAACACGTATAACCCAGCTGTGGTTGATTGTAGCCGCCGTAATACCATAATACCATATAAGATGATGGCATAATCACCATTCTCCAAAAAAAAAGGGGGTAAATCATCATTAACCTTCCTTCCACTTGTTAATGTAATTACGAAAGGCAAGAGCAGGGTTTTCCCTCGGTGGGGCCCGAACACGAGTTGACCTCCGAACATCTGCATCCTCCAAAGTCATGTTCTTAGCTACCTCCTTTGATCTCTTCTGTAGACCCAAGCTGCAAAAATCATTGAAGTTAGATACAGAATAGGGAAGCACTCACGGTTTAAGTAGCAGTTAGAAGAACTACAGCATCACTCAATCATTCTTTCCTGCTTTTTTCGTTTTGCGGAAAGGTATAATAGATCACTTGACCACAACAGCAAAACTCAAATAATTTTTAAATAGATACTAACCTTCAAATTGAGATATTATCAAGCACAAACCTAGATATTTTACAATCAAATAACAAAATAGCTCATCAACGTATACAGGTGCAAAAACAGTTGGTCTGGGTACTACCTTCAGAAGAGGTGACAAGTCCAATGGGCATTTCATGTTACCAAGGCAAGTTTGTTATGCAAGGAATCATCATAAAACCAACAAAAGTGTCAAGAAAAATAACATTCTTTATGTGCACAATGATGACTCTTTCTCTGCTTCTACGTTACCAAGTTCCTTGGGTCATACACATCACTAAACTCCTCATCTCGCCAACAGTCCCGGCACATAGCTTAATTAGTGCATAAAGTCAACTAAATTTGGTGCACATTGCACAACCATACCTAGAATGCCTTCCAGATGGTCACATATTTCAAGCACAATTTATGACAGGACAAGTTTTGACTTCACAAGATAAAGAACTAGTGATTAGCATATCGAGGTGAAGTTGGCAACTTCCAAATTGCAGGGGAGCAACCATGATTTAAATTCCTCACAGAAGAAAAAGGTTGATCAAAGTACAAGGGCACAATTAGTGACTCCTTGCAATCTGTACACATGGAATCAGAAATGTAATTTTCTTTCTCCCATTTTAGTATTCCTCGCAAATTTTTAGGCCGAAAGCCATTTAACTGAAGTTAAAATTCTTTTCCCAATGCAAGACTTGGAGAAAAGAGATATTCCAAAAGTTACAGAGTTAGTCCTGAAACCAGAGGTACAAGAACAACTGATCATGAAAATTTTGATTACAGAGCAAAAGAGGTCTTAACTTTTGGGGCTTATAAGCTGTAAGTCTATAACCAACTAAGCCATTTTATATAAAAAAAAAAAAAAAAAAGTTGCATGTAAAAAGGACATTCTATGAATAAAAGGTAACTACCAACTATCAAATGGGGAAAAACAATAAAGGCAATGCAAGTTTTCTTACAAACAAGCTGCAGTTAACTCACCATATTCTGTCATAGTACTTTCCAAGTTGTTTCTTCAGTGCCCTTTCTCGCACCCCTTTTGGGTTCAGCGAGGCAATAAAAGCATCAAGCTGTTAAAGAAAGAAAAACAGCAATCACCAAAGGAACAAAAATAAACCATTATTATAATTCCGTAAGCATGTAGCATGAATACCTCTGCTTTGGTATTGTAGTAGCCCCACAATGTGGAATCAGAGTTCTCGACAAAAATTCTCCCATCACGTCTAAAAAACCAATACCTATTATGAACCCTGTCTTTCCCCAATGGAGTCATGCGTACAAATCTTTTCTCCATTTCCCTTTCAAGGTATTCTATCTGCATATACACGATAGGTTAATAGACGGTCTCTCTATTTCTCAGAATGAAATGACAAGCAAAAGGTTGATGTTAGTTGCAGTAGCAATGGCAAAGAACCTATGTTGCTCGGACAAGTATATGGGTGATGAGTTCGTCAATATTTATAGGTGTCAAACACATGTAATTACCATGTGGGAGCACAGCATTTAGATATGCCAAATTCAATATTCCAAAAAAGAATTATTTTTTGTAACGCATGATTGTGATTGAATAGCCAATTTTGGAAAACTCACAAATGCAGTGTAGTTTTATGCATATATTTAAGTGAGGAAATGAACACCTCATACAAATGAACAACTCGTACCTAATTCCTGATACATTTTAACTAAAAATCTAAATTATGTCACATACACAACAATAAAGAAGAAAATAACCAATTCATCCCTAGCTTTGCAAAGGAATGCTAGTTGTACTCCCCATGTAATCGGGTTTGATTCCAATCCAAATATATCATTTTCTCAATGGTTGTCATCTCTAACTGAACTTTTTGGCCAAATTCAAACTCAGAAAACGGTTAGCCTTGCTGCAACTGGAACTGGTGAAAACATCTCAACAAAGACGACTTAAAATGCATATTGTATCATGTATCCTACAGATTTGATGACTATGACTCCAACCCACTCCTAAAGAAGGTAGAAGGTTGTCTCAGGGCAGCTTCCACCAATCCCTACAACAGGTAGCTGCCACGTGTCCAACACTGGCTCAATAGTGACCGAGTAAAAGGACACCACCTCAGCTAGTTTGAAGCATATAGATGCAACAGGTGAAGACTAGTGGTGGCTATGGAAAAGAAGACTTGCAAGTGCAGCCACACCAACTCAATAAATCAAGTCCATGTTTGTCAAGGTAGTATGGTTGCTCGTTGTGTGTTCCGCTGAAACTACAGCAACTAGTACTACTCAAAGGCATAACTGTGGGTACACATGTATGCACAAGCATAAAACTGTTGATATGGAAGCATACAGAATTTCAAACACAGAAGAAGGAAAGAGGAGTATACCCTTTGTTCTCTTCTCATTACTTCTGCATCTTCAATAATATCCCTCGTCTGCTTTCGAGCTTTCTTCCCCAGTGAATCTTCCTTATCTCCCACTGATGCCTCTACTTCAGTCTTTTGTCTTGTGACGCTTTTCGTCTCCTCTGTTTGAACTTGTTTACTGGTTCATAAGATATTAGAGGGACAAAAGTAAATGAAAACCTCTTCGATTTTGTATCTCATCACAAAAACTTCTTAGAAAAGGAGAAAGTTTTAAACCTGTTCTCCACTACTTGTTTCTTCCGAGGTGAGAGAGCACTCTCATCTGATGTGTCTTCATTTTGATGCTTAATGTAACCATTTACAGACGACTTTGAACTGCTTTTAGTAGACTTAACATTTAGCCTTTCTGGAGTTTCTTTCCCATTCGTCTCGACCTTCAGGTGTTCCTTATCTTCTCTCTTCTTCTTTGCTGCTTCCAATGCTTCCCCCCTTTTCGTGGCTCCAAGTGCCCGTCGTTGTTCGATATATTCATCCAATTCCTCCCTAAAAAGGGTTGTGTTCAGGGCTTGGCCAACCAATTCTCGTAACATCCCTAATTTGACATGAATGTCAAGAAGGCCATAATGACCACGCCTAATTGTTCTAATGTGACTACATAGTTCAGCAACACTGATCAGCTCCAAGAATTCGCACAGATACTCGGTCCACTTGATAAGCGTAATCTGAAATTAGATTTAAGATGATAACATAGGCATATGCATGGAATACAATAACAGGAAGAAAGCAAAAGAATACGAAGAAATAAGATACTAAAAGTAGTACAAATGTTTTCCGCAAGTAACTTGCAACTAATGTTAAATTGTTAAAACACCTTTGACTTCATCTTTTTCTTCTGTATCAGAACATAATATTCCCCTTCATTCTTTATAAGAAAACGAAGAAGAGCAGAATGAGACTCCACGACGAGAACCGAATTGCTGTCTTTGTGGCAGAGAGCACTTTCAAAATCTTCAAGGGAGAATGGAGACAAATGCAATAGCCTGCCAAATGAACAGCAAAAATCCCAAATCATCAAAAGATCCCCAACACAATCCATGGGAACATTGAAGTCTCTTGACAAAGAAGGACGTTCCGCAAAAACTGGATCATCTGCAGCCGGTTGAACCAGTAGATCATCAATTGGATATTTGATGGGCTCTTTATTTGGTGTATTTTCTGCAAATACATAAAGTTACATGATCCAACGAAAAAGAGCTGAAGTACAGCATGCATAACATCTTACGCAGAAAGCTCCAGAAACAAGAAACTCAAGTATGTCAAAGCAATGAGACCACCCCCACCCCTCCACAGACATAAATGAAAAATATATTTTTTCTTCAGTGTTCTATGCAATAGTTAGTGCTTTTGAATTTTCCTTACCTGTTCTTTTCTTTCTACATCTTCTAAGCTCTCCTTTGCTTCCTTCCTAGAAACAAAAGATAAGCAACAGTACAATCATTAATTTCCAAACAGAAACAAGCAAGAGAGGATCGAAATTTACCCCATTATCTTGTTGGCATTCTTCATTTCGACTTCTCTTCTTATTAGCAACTAAATGTCCATCTTGGTAGACAAATTTACTTTTTAGTTCGTCTGGAAGATCAGTTGATATTCCATGCTTCCTCGCCAAATTCTCATGTAGGACCCAAGGGACGCTGCGATATGTAGATTCCCTAATAAAAGACTTCAAGACATCTCTACCAAAAGGAAGTTTCTTCCGTACCAAATCTTCTTCAATCACTACAGAGCTTCCAGTTATTTTATTGTCCTTGTCAAGCCAGGCAACCTCATATTGTGTTGTCTCAGTCTGAGCCTCTTCCTCTAGAACTTTTACAATTTTGCAAGGATAAACACGATTATTCCTCTTCCCATACAACTCATCACCCTCCGTCAAATGGTCCAGCAACTTTGACGCCACTTTACTGACAAGATCCCTCACTGAGAGCATACCTGTTGAATTAAAGTACCAACAAAAGAACAAATTTAGAACTTGTGATTCCTAAGCTTAAGAAAAAGGGCTCAAAGCTCAACAAAGGCTCCTCAAGTTCAAAATCCATAAGTGGATCACCAAAACTGAAAACCTGAAAAACTGAAAAGTTTGTCACTTATAAGCTCGACCAACAATGGATAACTAGCCATTAGAAGGAATCAACAACAGTAGTAGTTTTAAGAAAAAAAGAGCTGATACAAGGTAAAGAAACAAGATAGAAAGTAGAAAGAAGTAAATCTCTTGTTACTACCTTCAACTAAAGAGCTAGAACAAGAATTTGAGAAACAAAGATATGCATTCAAATGAAAGGAAAAACATCGATATCAAGTGAAATACCTATGAAACTAATAAAATAAAGTTACTACAACTGGAATATAAGAGAAGATGTGAATTTACAGTCAATAAAACCATAAAAGTATAAATTCTTACTAAATTGGACTTCGTGCAGCACAGGTGCAACTAGTTCTTCGGGGAACTGTTGCATCTTCTCAGTGGCCCGCTTTTCAGAGACCAATGCCTCCTCATAAGTCAAGTTTGTCTTTCCTGTCACTTTACATGTCCAAACTCTCTGGCGATATAGATTTATTCGGTTCAAGTATTCACTGAAATATGCAAAATCACCGACACAATTAATAACTAGAGCTCAAGTAACAAACCTACACAGCAGATTGCAACTCCCAATCGAGAAAAAAGAAATGACAACATACCCGTAATCTCTAAATATCTCTTTTGTAAACCGAATTAAAAACACAGCCTCCTCAGGCTTCAAGTCCTTAGGTTTTGCTGCCAGATGAAACAGCTTTCTCTTGTATAGAGGCATTTCTGAGCCTTAAGAGTTCGCCCTTCAATGATAATAACGTACAAACACACTGGCACAAGGAAATAGAAAATGTTCAGAATTTGGGATAACAGTGTATAAAACGGGGGCCAACTGTATACAAACATAGCTTGCACAGACATAATGATGTGGCGGAGATAATTTGCAGGCACCTTTCTGTTTGTTTTTGCCCCTCACAAAATGATTGCCAATTAAATTACATATAAAAAAAATTACACTCGTGTTGCATTGATTTAAATTGGGTGAGGGTATTAACACCTGCTCAAATTTTAAAATACAAATAATCAGCTCCATAAGTAGAAATATATACAGGAAAACCCTAAATGTGACAGTCAAATGATAAGACCCTAGAAGTTAATTGCATTGGATATCCTTATAGAGAAACTAAACAGAAATCCAAATCATGTCAACAATTAACAAACACAAATGCTCCTCATGATTTGAAAATCAATGCAATTGCCATTTCTGTAACAGATGCCGAAATCCCTCCTCAATCAGCATAAGATAGTCAAAACACATAATAAAATGGGGACAACCTATAAAACATATTTGCACTTGTATAAAGGGAAAAAAAGGAAACCAATAAAATGCTACTAATAATCATATGCACAAGTAGAAAAACATATAGGGAAGTCCTAAATGCCATTGCCAAACAATAAAACCCTAGAACTCAATTGCATTGGAGAATGTTACAGAGAAACTATAAAAAGTCCAAATCATGACTCAATTAGCTAAAACAAATTGTTGCCCATGACTTGAAAACCAATAGAATCGCCATTTCCATAACAGATTCTCAAACCATTCCTCAATCGGAATCAGATAGTCAAAACACATTTTAAAATGGAGACAGCAACCTAAAAAACACATTAGCACTTATCAAGGGAATAAAAAAGGAAACTAATGAATGCTGCAAATAATCAGCTGCATGAGTAGTAAAACACAAAGTCAAACCCTAAACACCGCCCGCCAAACAATAAAACCCTAGGAGCTCAATTGCATTGAGGATTCTCATACAGAAACTAAAATAACTTCAAATAATTTCAACAATTAACAAAAGAAAATGTTGCCCATGATACAAGGAACAATATTATTGCCATTACAATTTAAAATTTCTCCAATCACTCCTCAATCAAAATTAGATACTCAAAACACGGATAAATAACTTTATTAACAGGGAAAAGCTGGAGATTAAGTTAATTAACAGGCTGCAGATACACGTATATATGCTACAGCTCTGTATAGACTGCGAGCGGTTTGAGCAGTGAGAGACAGAGAGAGAGAGAGAGAGAGCTTACAGGGGAAGCCGTGATTGATATGGGCGCAGAAATTGGGAGTTTTTGAGCGGAGACGAGAGAAGAAGAGAGCGGTCTTTAATTACTACTTTGTATATATTATATTTTCCTATTTTATTTTCCTTTCTCAAATTGAAAATTCTTTTTTTATAGTATATTATTTAGGATAAAGTACAGTAATGGTCCCCATTGTTTAATAAAAAATTTATTTGGTCTCATCAGTTTAAATTCGAAACAATTATGGTCACCATATTTCAAAACGCCAATGTATTTGGTCCCAAGTTCTAAGTTACACATTTGGTCTCTTTTTCTAATATTAAGAAACTTCAATGCTTAAATGCATACGTTTATGGTAGTTTGAATAATCATATAAAAAGAGCTATTATGTCCTTAAGAAAATTATAAATGGGTCATCTTAAATGTACTTTATCATGTAGATAAGCGTACACAGAATTTGGACCAATACTGTTACATATTTACAGTGTGAGACCATTAGTGTTAAGAATTCAAATTTTGGGACTCAATAGAATTACGGTTAAAGCTATTGGACTATTTTCTGTAGTTGCCCCATTATTATCTATTTCTCTTGTTTTGGGTCTTTGGCTCGTTAGCAGAGGATTCGGTCTGGTCCACATGCTTCCCTTAATATTGGAAAAAATTACATTTATGGCCGATTTCAGATTGTCTTTTGTTATTTATTTAATTTTTTAAACAAATTATAGTTTGAGATATTTGCTAAATTTAAAAAAAATTATCTTTAATAATTAATTTTATTTTTTTAAGAAATAATAATATAATTTATTTTTATGCACCTAAGCAGACAAGTAAATAAGCTCAAAAACCATTTGTGAGACATTTAGTACAACTTAAACATCATTTATATACAATAAATTTTTTATCATTATAAATTTATAAAATATTGTAACGAGACTACAAATAAACTAAATCTACTCCTTTATTGAAATTCAAGTTGAGAATAATATTAATCATAAGCTAAATAGTAAAAATTTTGATATAAAATTAACAAAAAATTTTGAATTATTTTAAATGCATAAATATGTTTATAATTTTTGCATATTCTATTTAATATTTTTCCTTTAGTTTAGCATAAAGTCTATCAAATAAAGATAATAATTTTAATTAATATCTAACTCTATTCTAAAAGTGTGAAAAGCTATAAAATTTTCTCTATTTTATAATCCAAAAATATCCCTCACTATTATAAAATTACAACTATTTTAGTTAATAATTTGAACCAAATAATGATAATAATGTATTTAACAAAACTTACATATTACTATTTATCTAAATATTTCATTTTAAAAGATATTAATAGGGATAACTATAGCAATGGTCCTAATTGTCTCAAAAATAATCCTTTTTTGTCTCCATAATTTCACTTACAATAATAATAGTTTTCAGAGTTTGAAAAATTGATCAACTTGGTTCTCAAAATTAAAAACAAAATAACACATTTAGTACATTTTATAATTTCTGCTCATATTTAAAATCCTATAATATTGAAAATAGAAGAGAATATCAACATTAAATATCATAAAAAGACTAACTTATATATATATATATATATATATATATATATATATCGATCACTTCATATATTTTATAATTTATAAATGACTTTAAATTCAAATAAGGACTATAATTTTGATGATCATTAAAAAAAAGAGATAAAAGTTAAAGTTTCATTCTCAAAGTTAACTTACTTTAATTTAAACACTCTCTAAATTCTCACGCCCCTATAACTTCCATCTTTTAAGTGTAACTGAATAACAATTACTATAAGCATTATTAAGAGTTTAATTTTAAAAAGTCATATAAAGAATTGCTCAAATGAATGTATAATAGATTCGTTGATTCAATTTCAATATCAAAATTGGATAACTAAAAGGAGTCAGGCTCATCAGCATACTGATTTGACTTTCACAATTGCAATAGGATAAAAAGTTTCAGATTATTTTTAGATTAAATTTAATATATTTAGAATTTTTCTTGATTTAAAAAATTTGTAAGCTTATTTGTTATGTTATTACTAGAATGTAATTTGCAAGTTGGGCGATTTGCACGAGTTGAATAAAAATGTAATTTGTTAGTTTATATATTTTTTAATTGGCTTGTGGCATAGTGTCATTTTAGGAGTATGAGACGAATGAGTTTAATAAAATATTTCGATGTACCGGAAAAATAAATTTATTTATTCTTAGAAAAATAGAACTAATTTTTAATCAATTTTAATTCTAATCTATTCTTAATTGTTTATATTTAATGAGTTTTATTTTTCCAGGAAGTTTAGATTGATGAAATTCTATATAAAAAAAACATTATTATTTAAAAATATTAAATTCATGGAATACTTGTCAATTAATTGGAGCATATATTTATGCAAAATAGTTGGAGCATATATTTATGCAAAAAGAGTAAGAGATTAAATTAGTTAGATTTTGAAAAATATTATACTAGATTGGATAAGATTACATTTATGTATATATTGACGTGATTACAATGAAAATACTTTCTTTCTTAAATTTTGATTGTTAAATTGATTGTACATGTATCAAAATAATTTACAGGCTTTAGCCAAAAATACTATCCACCTACATGTTGCAATTAGAGCAAAAGTAAAAGCAAATTCAACTTTCATATTAATAAGAAATAGTGAACTTATAGTAATGTGATATAATTGCAAATGAGTTTTAGAATTATTAAATATATTTAATAGGTTATTCATATTTTTTATTTGTTTTCAAAAATTATTGATTAATTGTACCAACTTTAATATGGCATTATAATTATCGATTTCTGATTTGTAAGTTGGATAATTGCAAATGACAACAATCATAATTTGAATAATAAAAATTAATTTGGTTGATTATGAGAAGGGTGAAATTTAGTAATTATACATGTGGCACAATATAAATAAAAGTTAAGAAAATACAAAATATTATTCTTTACAAAATATTACAATAGTAGTTAAATTTGTGTTAATTTGCAACAAAAATTACTTTTATATGATAAATATTTTTAGTGCTTTAATTTTTAAATTTTTAAATTTTGAGTGGATTAATTACTTTCTTGGATTATAATAAAATTTATTTATCAGAGAAATTGAAAATATGATTTGGATTATGATAGCAAATGAGTAACTAAGATCCGATTTTTTATTTTTCACAAAGTTATAAGAAAAATAAACTCGTACTAAATTAATCATAAATATTACAATCGGGGTTTAACTGAGTGAATAAATGTCTTTCATTATATATCATCATAATTATCATCCAAGCCTTGAAAAT
>MKEJ01066038.1:0-21104 GCA_001753735.1 Embelia ribes
TCATTTTAATTATGAGCATAATTAGTTCAATGGGCTTCAAGATAAGTGGGCCCATTTCACTTGGTTCTTTTGCTTTAATTGGATTCAAAGACTTGTAGCCCGTTTTACTTGACTCTCCTACTTTAATTGAGTTTCAAGACTTGCGGTCCTATTTTCTTTAATCGAGCTCTAATATTTGTACTTTATTCTTTAATTTAATTGAAATTTAAGACACTTGATCCATTTTTGTAGCCCAAAAATTTTGTGGCTACCGTTAGTTTACCATAAATTTCAATGGCTACCGTTAGTTTAGTTAACCCTATTTAATGGTAGTTAACCCTATTTGATGGGCAACATTTGTTGAAATATATGGTAAATTGATATAAATGAAATTGGCTTTAAAACGGTGCATAGTTCGACTAGTGCTTGTCACGAGTGTATAAACTGTGTGTGTATGCCATGTGTGTATCAAGATGTATGTATAAATGTGCATGTATATGTTTATACTTGTATATGTCACATGAACATACATGATGCTTTGCTTTGATGTACTTGTGTGCATATATTTTGGTGATGTAAATTCATGGTTTTATACATACATGCATACAAGTTGAATTCATACATTTATACGTATACGAACATCATACAAATACAATGGAACCAATTATGCCGTGTTTGTATTTATGTATGAATGTGTACATTTTGTGAATATACATGTATATATATTTTACCAACATGGTGTATTGGTGATTCTTGACATGGGTGATTTTAGCCTATAAATAGGCAACCTATTTTCTTATTTTAAGCAAGAAAAAAATTGGAAAATATTTTTTGAAAACCAAGGGAGCATAAAACTACATTGTTGACCACACTTGTTTACACACAAAAGTATTTGCATAATCATATAGTGAGTCGTAGAGAATACAAGTGCAACGAAAGGTTCGTCGAGCATATTGATTGCGGCTTCCCTGAGTGTGTGAGTTCGGGTGTTGTATCTTGGGAGTTTTTTGTTCATAACATGTCAGAAACAATGTGATGGATAAATAGGATTTAAAAGGATATAAACAATTCTCGAGATTAGTCTGAGATTATATCCAAATTCATTTGTATTTTTTCTGAATAAACTGTAAGTTCATTTTTTTGATTGAGTTTTTGGAACCATTTTATACTAAGAACACGGCAGAACAGATACGATTATAAATAACATTTAAAGTTAATGGTTATTTTTCACTACTCAGAGAATGTTAATTGGTACAAGGAGACAATTTATAACATCTATAATCAGTGATACAATCCGAGCATAGCAAAATATCTAAAACAATATTCTTAAAGAATACTTAAAATAATCTCCTTGAAAATTCAAAATTTACTCACAACTCTATTAAACTACCCTTATCATGCTTTATAACCTCAACATATACATATATCATAATCAAACATTTAATATTTTCGCATCATTCCCCAACTTATCGTTTGGAGGCTGCCACATGGCATGGTTTTATGCCAGAGATTTCACTATGATGGAAATATTTTATTATCGCAAACCCAACAAATGGTGACAACGTACACACCATGTGTTTTCACCTCTTTGACCAAATGCTTGTGCTTCATGGGTAAATTTTGTCTCTATATATAATAATATAATATAGTCCCAAATGTGTATTATCCAATATTATCGATATTGGCGAAGGCCTTGTTATTTGAAAATTTTCAGCATGTTTGTATCATTGTATGGGCCATGCAACCCTCACTCTCGTCCAGGAAGTATTCACACTCTACATTACTTCTCGTATTTGTGTTGAATACATATCGGATATATATATTTTACGAACGTTTCGAAATACGTATCAGATATATCACGTAACGGATTCAAAATATTATTTAATTATTTAAATTTTGGACACACGGTAAATTTGTTATGAACACAACTGATCAATTTGTAAGTTTTTCTACTTCAGTCAATTTTTATTCATTTTCAGTCATATATTTTGATTGCTTTTACAAATCATATTTCAATATTTATTTAATCATTTAGTAAATGACATGTTTTTGAGCCTTTTAATAATTAATACTCGTTAGTAAGGTATACTAGATTATAACGAAATGCAATTACTTGGTTACTATTTTGAGTCGATAACTAATACGTAACTTTACTAATTTATAAAAGGTATTAAAAAAATAAAAATATATCGAATCTCCACCGTGTCCTTGTCCATAAATTTTTTAAAATTGCTGAATCCATATTCACATCCGTATCTATATCCGTACCCCTGACCGTATCGATACTTTTTAGACTGTGATAATTACCGTATTCTTATTATAATTTACTATTATTTGATCACCATCATTAAGGTATGATTATTATTGTTTTCTAAAATTATTTGACTTACCCGAAAAAAATTAGAATAATTATGGTTTAAGATCGAACTCCATTGATTACTTGAATACAATCAAGACATGATGCATAGGATTTGGGATGCTATTATTTATTCTTTGAAAAATTACAGGCACTATCACGCGATCACAATCAATATGAATTCAAGTAATTAGTGAACATCTTTTATTATTTTAAAGATGTAATTCTAGTTACAAGTGTTACCACCTGCGCTCCGGGAAACCCAAAACGTCAAGGGCCAGTGAATATAACCGTCATAAAACAATATTAATTGCTTTCGTAGATTGTAAATGTCGTCATAAATGTAAGTGGGACAGTATATAGAGCTCAACATTTATTACAACTGAAGGAAAAATGTTTCATATCTAAGGTATAAACTGCTACTTGAACCATATCTCACAGTCTAAAAGAGATTTATTACATTAAATAAACAACTCAACAACATAAATAAATCAAGGGAAAGAAACAAGCATTAAAAATGTGTGAGTTCTATCTATCCACCTATTGTAATCTTTGTACTCCTACTTCATTTCCAGCAAAATCTGGTGGGGTTTCAGACATATAGACAAAATATATATCAGACTTTCATGAGAATAGACATAACAAGTTCATATGTGTGTACAAATGTCTAAACAAGACGAAAAACTATTTTATAAAATACCAGTCCAAACTAGATCAATAAAACATATCTTGGTATGAATACTACGCAGGAAACTATGTAGAGAATTCAGTATACAAGTCATACTATAAATACATAAATATTTCATTCACAATCAATTTCAATATGTCTTGGGTTCAAGGACGATTTATTAATTGAGGTGTACTTTTCCATAACTATCGTTCCCTTGTGAGCTTGCGTACTTAAATTCCTATCACGTCCCTTTATTAAAGGTAAAGTGAAGTATTATTATCTGTACCTGAAAATTCTTGAAATCTCATATTTCAAAATCAGGGTTAGAATACAAGGAATTACACTTGTATGCAACTTTAGGTAATCCTAGATAAAATGATTTTTCAGGAAAACCGCAGAAAAACAAATCTGCATGTACCAATGCAGGAAAAAACATAAAATTTCATAAAAATATTTTCTTCCAGGGAAAGAACAAAGTGCCCCATCTAGGGTAATAGGTATTACAGATAACAGGAATCGCCTCATCTTGGGTTATAGGTAGAATGAATAATAGGAATTGCCCGATCTCGGACTACATGTATAATAAATAACAGGAATTGCACCATTTCGGGCCACAGGTATACCAGGTAATAAGAACTGCCCTGTCTTGGGCGACATGTATATTTGTTCTACCCTAGAAAGAGCGTTCACTTTTATTTTAAACAACCCAATAAAGATTTAGGTGATAAAAGTGGGAAAAATCACACCATTAGTACATGCAGTCAAGTGCGTGTCAATTTGGTTAAAGAGACTATTATTCAGTGATCAGGTGGTTATGTCGCACACTATTATTAAGTGGATCTTATGAACCACTAGTATGAGGCCTTTGCGGCGGAGCATAAGGCCATGCATGGGCTTGGGCGAAGCTGAAAATTTCTAGATTTGTTCTTTGTGATGCCCCTAACATTAGCCCTCTATTAATTTCATAAAATTAGATCAAAAAGGGGATCAATTAAAGTACTTAAAATCTAGGTCTAAGAAACCTAAAATTAGTCCGAATTAATTCATGTCCAAATGTGCATATAATACACAAATTAGGGTCACAAATATGTTTGAATAATCTAAATCAATAAAAACCCTATGCTAACTAACGAAAAATAGATCATTTATTAACTCAATTTTGCTGGATTTATTAAGTGGATTTTTATCTCAAACCCTATAATTCAAATTTCTAATTGCTTAATAGTATTTATAAAATTGATCATATATAATCTAAGCACAACTTATGAGTAGGTAAAGCGCTTATCAAATCACACAAACATATACAAATTTTGTATATAATTAAAAGGGGATAGAAACGATTAAACCACTTTTAAATTTCCCACATTGGTTAATGAATTACACGAATTTATTGAGGGTTAAGGTGGAGGACCATCCCTTCTCTAACTTTATAAACTCAATTTGGTGAGAGAAACGAAGGATTATAAAAATTCAATTAGTTTTTTTTTTTTGCCAAAGCATGCGTATATATATAGTGTGTGATTATGGACATTTTTCAAGAGAATCGGACTGAATAAATATAAAAAATTATACTATAAACATTGATTATGAAATCAATGAATTATAGAAATATTAATTTTTATTATTATATATATTTTTTTGTAAGAATTTGGAAATCGAAAGAGGAAAAAAGAAAATAGGCGTGGAGAATTACAAGGGAAGAAGGTTGACCTTGGTCAATCCTTTAACCTTTTGACAAATTACACTTTGATCTAGGGGTGGGCAACGGTTCGGTGTACAATCCACCGAACTGAACCAAATCCGGTTCAGTTCTCAAATTTAAGAAACGGTTCGGTTCGGTTCGGTTTTTAGCCTTTAACAAATCGGTTTTTCGGGTTTTCGGTTTGGTTATCGGATTATTGTTTAATGGTTTAGTTCAAATTGAATTGAACCGATATGAAATTACAAAAGTACCCTTAATATATATATATATATATATATATATATATATATATATCTAGAGATTGGTAAGAGCACTCACTGCAATATTTTAAACGGAAGATTTGCTTCATTAGTACGTTAAATGAGAAATCTTTGATTAGAAATATTCCCTTGTAGCTGTGTTTCTATTTCTAGAAATCTCTGTAGAAATAATAAATTAGATTTATGAGTGGAAAAGTCCATCCATTCACAGTATCTTGATTGTTTTTTTTTTCCTACCAAAACTTGAAATCACTAGTTGAGATTTGGGGAGAACATATTATGTACATTGTATTGCTTTATGTTTGATTAGTCTACTAAATAGGAAATGAAATGATAATAAAAAGAACTTACAGTGCCTGCAAACTGAATGAACTGGAAATTGAAGCAGACTATTTCTAACTTGTATGAACCCAAATTGCAATCTGAACAACTTACAACTAATGAAAATAAATTTTACAAATACGAACTGAGAATAAACAAAAAAATGATAAATGACTAAAAAGAAAAATTGTAAAAAGAGAGATAGTACTGAGGTAAGATAAGAATTTTAAACTTATAACTTGAAACTGATGATTTTGAATTACATACTAGAAATTTTGAATTACAATCTAAAAATAGAGGTACTAGAAGTAAAAACTTAACAAAACTAAATTTTACTTTATCTAACCTTCACTGCTAAAAAAAACTCTAAAGATAACATATTTTTATGAAAAGCTACTTTTTTGTTTATACCTACTATTAAAGGTGTCTATGTATTGGTTTGATTTTGTTTCTATGTTGATTTATGGAATTTTGTAATTTCCTCTTGTCGGTGTATAATTATGGATTATTGTAGCTGGAAATAATAGTGCAAGGGCAATGTGTTAGATTATTGTAGCCATAAGAAATGATTAAACGCTTTCTTTAAATACCCCCCTCCCCCTAAAAAATGTTTTGGGCTGGAAGCAGTGGCTGATTTGTAAAGTAGACATGAATTTTTCTTCCTACATTTTAAAACTTTTCTTTACACCTTCAAAATTGAAAAATGTAAGCCTAAAAGCATAATTTTTCAGGTTTATTAACATTTGTAGCCAGTAATAGGTAGGTTATGGTCCATTCAAACTCACGTTTTGTGGGCAGTAATGGGTAGGTTAAGGTCCTTTCAAACTCACGTAATGCTTTAAATAATTGCTTTAAATCCATATTGTTCATTCAAATCTTATAAAGTCTTATGATATAAATCTTTTAAAAATCACATATGGGAATTTTGATTATAACAATATTTTAAAAAAAGTTTTTTAAGACCTTATAAGTCATTACATTCCTTTATAGTCTTTCAAAATCCATTAGACTTTTTCAAGCCAAAATAATCTTTTAAATTTTTATCCAATACATCCCCCTAAGAATGGGCCGACAAAAAAGAATCTACAAAACACATAAAAGAGATGATGTATACCAGGATTTCACAAAATAGAGTTAGTACATAAACTGGAAGAAACATTATGATATCAAACTAAAAGGGCTTCATCCGTTTGTTTAAAAGCTTTATGTGAAATATATTGTCTACAATAAAGTGCTAAACAAAAACGAAATAGAGGGTAAAATAACTTTTTTCTCCTCTTTGTTTATATATGCGCAAAAATGTTGCTAATTTTTAATTATGTTTCTGTGGGTTTTTTAAAAATCGCTAGTTTCATATATATGAAGAAATGATGCCCAATTTTTTTTTCTATTTCTGTGACTTTTTTAAAAATGACTAGTATCATATATATGCAAAAATATTACGCATTTTGTTTTTCTGTTTTTGTGAGTTTTTTATTAAATGGCTAGTTTTATATATAGGCAAAAATGTTGCCCATTTTGTTTTTCTGTTTCTATGAGTTTTTTTAAAATAAGTAGTTTCATATATATGCAAAAATGCCACCCTTTTTTTTCTGATAGTTTTTTGAAAATAGCTAGTTTTAGATATATGTCGGTATGCTACTCTACATTTTTTAAAATTACATATAGTAATAAGTGTGAATTTTTTTAATTTCAATAGTTATTAATGCTTACATATGGGTAGAAGTAGAAACCATGATTTTGCTGGTCGTACTACAAGCAATAAGTTTCCAAAAGGTTGTGGTAGAGGTGGTCGTACTTCAATAGGTAGTGTTCCAGATGTTCTAGCTGACAGTCGCGGTCCAAGAGGCCGTGGCCGAGGTTTTCCAGGTGGTGCAAGTACTGAATTGCCTGCGAATCTACAAAACCATATTGTCCTAATCGATCCTGGCAGTGCAGGCGCTCGCATTCCAACCATTTCAGTAAGGTTGCTACCATTACATGACGATGAAAATTTGGATGCAGTCCCCGATACAGAGGCACGGGTTCCTAACGAACACTCCCAGCCCATACCTACACATGTACCGAGTGTCGAGATACCGTCCACATCCACAACACCAACTTCAGATGCGCAATCCTTGTCTGCACCTAAGTCTGAAAAGGTTTATATTTGGTTGGAGAATGGGAAATAAGTTTTGTTAAACATTTTTATTTATAACTTACAATTTTTAATTTTTTTTTTTCCAAACATACAATTTAGATTGAATGACATATCAGGATATGGCCATTCGAGCCAGCTTCCGATTTAATTTTGAAATCATTCAAGGTGAGGTTGGATAAGAAGGGCTACAATTGGAAGGGTGTCACCAAGGGGATAAAGAATATCTACTTCGACGAGTTCAAGGTAGATTTTTAAGAATTTTTTTTTATGATATAAGGAATTTTTTCTATCTCATATATGTTTTATTATTATTTTTTTCTTTTTTTTGCAGAAATATGCTTATTGGGATGAAGGGTACGAGGTTGCGATCCGCGAAGCTTGGAGGCCGAAGGCAGGTAGACGTTATGCGGATTTCGTCTACAAGCAATGCATGGAAAAGCAACAGAAGCACATGCCGGACGATGTGCAGGAGGCTAGGCATGATCATTAGGCAACTTACGAGTTCAAAGCCAAATCGACTCAAGCGTCCAGGAACCGGCTCAGCGGTGAGTGTGGGCCAATGAAGCATTCAAGAAGTTCAATAACCTTTCTGTACACACTAGGAGAGGATGTTTACATTTTCGGGTATTTATTGGAATTTTTGCAATTTATTTTAATTTAAAATGCTAACTTATTTCTATTTGTAGCAAAGATTGGAACACGAAAGTTAGCACACCCAATGTGTAATTTGTATGCCACAAGAAGAAAGGTATAGACAATTACATCATCCAACGAGCTAAACAAGTTGGAGTAAGTTGTTTATCAACTTTACGTGTTTATTTGAATAAAAATGTAAACACATTGATTTTGTGTGGAAGTTAGTTACATTTTCATATAAATTGTAGTTGTATATTTTACCATGTTAATTTTGTATTGATATTTTTCATGCACAAATTAATTGCAGAAAAAGTTATTGAGGTGATTGACAGTTGTAGATCGGAGCCCATTTGTAGAGGAGGAAAACAAGAAAAAAAAAATATGACATATGTCAATGTCGTCGGGCCTTCGAAGAAGAGTAGGTGGTTCGGAACAGACCCCGCACTCTTAGGGGACCTTGTGGCGAGCACATCTACCGGTCGCTCGTATGCTCGCCAAATGGAATCGAATGACGAGTGGCAACAGAGGTTGGCCGAGGTTGAGGAGCGAGCGCACCGATATGAGCAAGAGGTTCAACGACTGTGGAGGCAAAACCAACGAATGAGCTCTCAAATCCCGAAAATGGTAAAACAAATGATGGATGAAGTGATGGCGCCTTATTAGTCTTCTGCACATATGACGCCGCAATTTGATCCGGGTTTTCAACCTTCACGAAATGATGCCTTGGAAAATGAGGCAACTTTGGTAATGATGACGACCTTGGCGAAGACGACCTTGGTGATGATGATTTCGTTTACGAAGATGATGACCTCGACGGGGATGACCACGTCCATGGCGATGACAACCCCGATGACTTTCTAGATTTGTTTTTTTTTTAAATGCAATTCTAATAATTAGAACATGTAATGAATATTTTAATTTCTATTTATTTATGCATTTTGAAATTTCATTTATCAATGATAGTCAATGAATAAAAGTGATGTGAAATTATTAGAGCATGGTATCAATAAATAAATGCAGTAATAATATTATTTTTGTTTTTAGAAAATAAAATTAATTTTTAAAATATTAAAATAAATTTGAGGCTCAGTTTAGCTACGGATCATTGACAAAATAAATATTTTTTATTTGTGACGGTTTAGCGACGAAAATAAAAATATTTATTAAAACCTTCAGCAACGGATTACAGATGGATTAGCGATATTTTTTTTAAAAAAAAATTATATTTGCGACGAATCCGCGACGAAAGAGAATTTTTTATTTAATTTTTACAACATTAAGCGACGGAATATCGATATATTTTTCTAAAAAAAAATTACATCAGCGACGGACAAAAAAAATTTATTTAATTTTTACAAAATATAGCGACGGAGTTAACGACAAATATGGTAAAAAAATGTTCTCGCAATTCTGTCGGTATGCAGGGCCGGCCTAGGGATAAGGGGTTGCACAAAGAGAATCACAAATTGGTTGCCTCTTTATAAGAAAATAAAAAAAAATCATATGCACAATCTTTCGATATATTTATCATCACATTAGAAGCATAGATTTATTACATCACAAAATATGTATTAAAACAAACTACAAAATGATGTCCGTTTATGATACTTTATAAACTAGCACGTACAATATGATTTAAAGAAATAAGCTTCTCCTTGTATTTTTCGAAGCAAACTCTTTAATCACCTTATCACAATTAAGGTTATCTAATAGCTCACTTTCAATGGACATCATAGCTAATCATTCAATCTATCTTATAACATTATAATCCGAAGATAATTTTTTATTAACTTCAACTTTGAAAAGCTCCTTTCCACCAAAGCAAACGTGACTGGTATAGTCAATAAAAATCGGTAAGCAATCCAATCATTACTTAAACCACCATGATCCCAATAAGATCTTATGAAGTCAAGAATGTCGATTGACTTTGTAACTTCCGTGGGAAATATTGCTTTAAATTTATGTATCTCTCCATATAACTCTTCCCCATATATATCACAAGATTGTTTATGTTTCAAGAAACTCTCTAGATTAATGCAATGCTCTCTCAAGTCTTCAATACTAATACTTCTCAATTTTGAACTAAGCAAGAATCCAAATGACTTTACATAAATCTCATATTGTTCAAATCAAACCTCAAGTGTAATAGCTTAATCTATAATCACGAAAAAATAAAATACTCTAAAAGTATCATCCGGTGTTTGGCTTTCTTTGGCACCCACCTCCATGTTCTCATCAAAATGTTTCTTTCTACGAACAACTCTTTTTTTAGGAAAGATAGGATCTATATCAACTTCATTAGTAGGTTCTTTAGCTTCTTCTATCAAGCCCTCAAAATCATAATCTATAAACTTTTTAAAGAATATGATGACCTCATTTATTTTTGTGAGAGCATTTTTCAAATCCATTTCTTCTTGTAGAAGTAGTTTGCTAACCCGGTTAATTTGATTAAAAACTTTATACCAAATACATAAGTTAATCAAGAACTCAAAATCCTCCAAGGCATTTTGGCACAAACCTTTAGCTTCCACCATCACAACATCCTGTTTAAAGATATTTGCAATTTCAGTCAAAGTATCTTTCAACTTCAGTGCATTTTATCTTATTGCTTTGACACTCTGAATATGGCTTTCCCAACGAGTCGCCAACAATATTTTTGGTGTCAACTTATTTACAAAACTCTAAAGAACATTTCACCTATGCGTTGAACCCGAAAACAAAGTATATATTTTTTGCACATATGCAAAAAAAAAACTTCGCTTTCGTACAAAATTTAGCCATATTACAAAGTGCAAGGTTGAGACTATGACATCTACATGGTACATAAAGTTCTCTAGGATTTTTGTCAAGGAGTCTTTTTGCACCTTGGTATTTCCCACTCATATTTGACCTATTATCGTAGCTTTGACCTCTTATATCATCAATGTCGAGCTTAAGATCAACAAAATTCTCTTCAAGTTTCTTGAAAAGACCAAGACCCGAAGTATCATCAACTTAATATACTTAAGAAAGAACTTTTCTACCTTGACTGTACGACCTAATTACAATTGCCATTAATTCTTCATGACTTAAGTCCAGGGTGGAATTAAGAATAACCAAGAAGTATTTTGCCTTCAAAATCTTTTGTAGAATCTTCTTTTTCATCTCGTCAGCAAGCAAGAGTATCAACTTATTTTGAATCTTATGACAAAGATAATGGACTTGAGTTTCATTATCTTTAATGCGGCGAAGATGATCTCTCATAGTTTGATTGAATTCTATAAGTAATTCAACAAGTTGACAAAAAAGACCATTATTCTTCTCATAAACTTTCTCATTTGTTCCACGAAATGGCAACCTATTTCGTGCAAGTGTCTTTACAACCCATATAATTCGTTCAAGTTCATCTTCCACATGAATTTTCTCCTTTTCAATTTGTGCTTGCATTTCTTTATCAATTGTGCCCTTGAGTTTGAGCCCTTTATGTAAATCAATCTACTTCACCACATTTGTATTATGCTTGGGACTAACTTCATGGTTTTTGAGCTTTTGAGAAATGTTGTGCCAATCGTCAACCCCACCATCTCCCAACTTAGAACTCATCCTTTTATGCTTAAAAAGCTTACAACAAAAGCAATATACTCTATTCAACTCATTTGAATAGACAAGCCACTTTCTTTCTTTCTTCTCTCCATTTGGTTGATGACTAATGTAATGTCTAGAAGAAAATGATCTTCTTTGCCAATGGTTGCCCCTTGGAAACTCGTCATTTTCTTTCAAAATCTTAATAGGACCTTGTTCCACTAACAAAACCCTTTTAGAATCATTAATCATTCCCCATAAACCCGGGTCATAATTCACATTCACATCTTTCTCAAGGTCAACACACTTTCCCTTTCTTCACTACGATTTTCATCCACAAGATTTTCATTTATAGGAATAGGATTTTCATTTATAAGCTCTACATTACCCTCTCCTCTATCATCTTCAAAATCATTGTTCATGTGATCTTGATTATGCTCCTCCATATTTTCATTACTAGTTTCTTTTACTTGACTCAACTGTTGAGTTTTTTGAGCTCTTGCACTTTACAACTTTGCAATTGAGCTTGCTAGAGATTTCACCATTGCTTCTTTACATTATTTGACATTTCTATTAAAAGCTCCTAAATTTTGTTTTCGAAATCTCTTCATAGTACCTAAATACATTTTACATAATATTTTGATTTTCACTAAGTTCACCTACAAGATCATATACTTATAGACATTGTAGGTCTTCAAAAAAATCTATATTCACGAAAAATTGAAACAACGAAAATAGAGCACTCACCAAAAAAGTACGCCTTTTTATTTCTTGGCTATGGTTTTAAAGAGTAAATACATGAACAATGAACACATTATGATAATCATCTTTTCTCTTACACAAATAAATGACTAGTCCCTAATCCAAACAATTAACTAACCACACGCTAACAATAAAATCCAGAAGCCTAAAAGGAAAATAGGTTCGAATATTTAATTAAACAGCAATAAGGATTTGCAAAATACTCCTATAAACATGTTATGATATCCTTTCTTATTTATTTCTTGCACAGTAATTTAAAGAGCAATAACATGAACATGTTATGATACTAGATATTCATCTTTTCTCTCATCACCCAAACAATCACACCACACGCTAATGGCACTCACACCATTGTTAGTAAACAGACCCTTAAACTAAATTTTAGAGCTTATATAACAATTACCATTAAGATTCAATCACCAAATCAATTAGCAACTACAACTAGTAATACAACCCACAAGCCTAGAAAGTAGAAAGATTAAATCACCAAATCAATGATCTGCAATGAAATATCCCCAATTAGATATTCAACTGTAGTACCTGGATCAGAGCAGTGAAGACCGCGAATAAAACGTACAAATCAATGATCTGCAACAAAAAACAATTACCATTAGATGTATATGTGTACGTGTGTATGTATAGGAAGAGAGGGGAAATACAAAAAAAAAAAATTATAACAGGTGATTCATATTTTCTTAAAACATAAATAAATTAATTTATTAAGAGTATTTTAACAATTAACCATTAAAATTTGGTTGCCCCCTCATTTGGGCCAAGGTAAGGCAATTGCTTATTTTGCTTTGCCTCTGGGCCAGCTTTGTCTGTATCTTGCGACTATTTTATAAAATTCATCGTTGAATGCTAGCGACAAGCATTATAATCACTCGCTAAATTTCACATAGCAACGGTTTAGCCAAAATAGCGACAAATTGCGTTTGTTTGTAGTGCTTGTCATGTTTTGTGATCGTTGCACTCGTTAAATATTTAGGTTGAATTACATAATGGTCCAATAGTTTTAACCAAAGTTCTATTTGGTCCTTGTAATTTCAATGTCAATAAACTAGTCTCCAAGTTTTGAAACAGTGACTGGCTTGTCTCCATATTTTAAGAAAAATGACATACGGCCCCTCTATGGTTTTTTCTCGTATTAAAAAACTC
The DNA here is from genome assembly GCA_001753735.1 of Embelia ribes. Classification (NCBI taxonomy): domain Eukaryota; kingdom Viridiplantae; phylum Streptophyta; class Magnoliopsida; order Ericales; family Primulaceae; genus Embelia; species Embelia ribes. Next base: position 13,546 of record MKEJ01066038.1, read on the forward strand.
AAAGTTCTCAAAGTAGGAATGATAGCAACGTAAATGATCAAGGCTAATTTACCTCAAATTAAATCACATATCATTTGATATGTTTTTCATCTTTTAAAATGACTTTAATCAATTAATTAGGACCCATTGTGCTATTTATTTCAAACTTTGGATACTATTACTACTTCAGTTAAAAATGGCAAGTGGCATACTGTTATGAATGAAGAGGAGGCCAGTTATGAAAGCACGGCCACGCAGAAAAAGATTATGCATCAACACTTGTGGCTGAACGCAAAGGATGGTGCCTAACTTTTTACTCACTTTTTTGGATTTGGTCCAAAATTTTGTACCTTGATGAGATGGCAGTTGACCTAACAAACTAACTTCCCGCTCCTGCTCCGTCTTTCACGATTCTCATTTTCCGTCTTTCACGACTCGTTGACTTAAAAAATTTTCATATTTTGACTCTATCATACTCACGTTACGGCTTAAGCGCATGTTCGTACCTACGTAGAGTCAGACTTTGACAACATGAATTTCTAGTCTCCTTGTCTAGCGTACATAAAGTCGACGTCTAGGCTGCACAGTAAGAATTGTGCTTAAAAACTGAAAATTTTACTATAGTTTAATATTGTGTTTGTGTGTGCACGTAAACTCCGATATTTTTCTACGCTCACCTACGTTATCAATGACTCCCAGTTTTAACGTAGTCTCGTCTATACTTTGTTATTTGATAAAAGGCAAATTACATTTTATCCCCCATGAGGTTTCTGACTATTTCATTTTACTCCTGAGGTTTCTGATATTATACTATCCCGCTGTGAGGTTTGTTTTCCATTGCACCTTCACCCAAAATTTTTGGGGGAAATTGAAATTTGATTAATTGCCTTTAGATAACTCTTATAATACCCAGAATACCCCTAAACCCAATGAAATACCTTAAAAAACTTTCGAATTTCATTATTATTAACGACTTAAAAAAGATAATCATAACCCTTCAATGAAATTTAATACGAAAATAAAATAAAAAATTTATAGTATTTCTTGTATTAGTAGACTAAATCAATAAAAAAAAATAATAATAATTTATTGAAAATAGCACATATTTCGGCATAAATTTTCTTTTGAACAATAGCGGCATAATAAGAATAAATTAAATTTGAATACCAATCATAAAATTGAATATAAAACCACTTCATATATGAAAATAGAAATTTAATTATAAAATTTACTTAATTAAAAAAATGAATAAAATAGAAATAGGATAATATCTATAGAAGGGCATTATTGTCTTTGTACAAGCGAGTCAAACTTCAATTAGAACTTGGGGGTAAAGTGTAATCCTTAAAACCACAGGGGTATTCTATAATATTCATAAACCTCAAGGGGGCAAAGTGTAATTTACCCTTTTATAAATAAGATCGGGACATATGAGTACTAACTAAGAGTACAAATGAGGTTAGCTGGGTTTAGGAGATATTAATTTCGATGTTTATATGAAAATCCTTATATATGTTTATATGAAAATAATTATAGTTCACATGATTTTTTATTATTGTACAAAATAAGAATGTTAGCCTTGAATAATAACTGAAGTTATTTTACATTTGATGTACGTTTCACACTTTATTTTGGTATCAATGATTTTTACGTGTATTTCAGGAAATTAGTGTCAAATAGGCCAAAATAGTTGCTAATGGGATTTGTTGAGAATTCGTGATCATAAAAAACGTTCGGATACTGAAATCTAAAGATTAAAAGCAGACAAAACCAAAAAAATAAAGAATTATTGAAGCAGAACAATCTTATCAAATTTTGACACTTTGGATCTTCGATCGGTTGAACTGTCCAGGATGAGATTTTATTCAAGGGTCAACAACTCTCATTTTGTCTAATCACACATGCCTTGGTTCACACTCAAGCCCCTTAACCAACAATCCACCTCAAAGACAATCCTTTTTCCTTGGTGATTATAACCAAGTTAACCTCAAAGACATACTAAGTCTTGAACATTTTTCGGAATCATTCATACGTTAGTTTAGGTTAGTTTTAGGTGGAAGTTCTTACTTCTTTCTTCTTTCTTCTACTTCTAAATATTTTTTCTTCTTCTTTATTTTTGAGTTTTAGATTGAAAAAGTAGATTAATGGTAATTTTAATTTAGCTTGGTGAAGAATTTCTTTCCACAAAGTTGTACTAATTTAATTTTTTCAAGTCCGTAAGTTAACTTCTTTCTTACTTAAATTGTTTAATTTTCATGTTGTTTATCATAATTGTTGTTTAAATTACTTGTCATATTTTTAATTTCATGCTTTAATTTAATTATTATCATGTTCTCATTTTTATACTTTAATTTACATATTTTTAATCTTAATTTCATCATGTTAGGATAGTTTCAATCTTGCCTTGAGGATGAAAATATGTTAGTCGAACCCTCAAACACCCTAATTAATAAGAATGATTTTTATAAATTTTAAATCGAAAAAATTGACTTAGAAAATTTAGAATTTTTGAACCTATCGGAAGTAACGTAAAAATCGCCTGGGCGTAGTTATGGAGCTTGAGACACTCTCGATATCACACAAAGTCGAGATAAGCCAGATAATAAACATCTGTGATTTTCTAAATAAATTTAGCCGAAACTTGAATCTTAATCCAACAAATTGATTTAATCAAAACGTTTAGGGTTTTAGAACCTGTCTGAGGTAATTTATAAATCATATAGGTGTAATTATAGAGTCTAACATACTCTCGATTACACAGTAACTAGGTCGAGATAAACCAGATAAAAAATGCTCGGTGATTTTCTAGATTAACTCAATCGGGACTCATCATTTAAGGTAATTAGGGGCAGAAACTAATTTATCGGATTACCCATCATAGACAAGATTTTTATTGCTATTGTTTTTACATTTTTATTCATTATATTGTTGCAATAGTGTAGTAAAAAACATTCTCGTATCAGGACCAAACCAACGAGCATTTAGGAGTAGTTTTAAAGTAATTTAATTGGTAATTAAATTTTGAATTCACACGTTACAATAGCTCGATTCGAATTTTTTTAGTATTTCCGTCATGCATGGGATTCATTGAGATTCGATACTCGGATACTTATTGAGAAAATTACAATAGTACCTTAATACACTTGCTAAGTAAAATTCTGTACGTCTTAGATCTCGCCAATTTTCAAGCAAATAATTTGTGAGCCATTGCTTACCTACATGGTAAAGGTGTAAGCGAACTTGAGCTAGACCAGACTCACAACACCTCATACACAAGTCGTGTAAGTCTTCGCTTAACACAGTTTTTGTACCAAAGTACTGTGTTTTGAATGCCAAAAAGTTCACTAAACATTGAGGAGCAATTCCTACGCTACTAATTATCTAGTAAAAACATAGTTTTTTTTTTCTATTTTTTTAGTATAATTATGTAAACACATCCGAACATAACCTTGTCCTTCAATATGGAAATATGTTATAAACTATTTCCTCGACCTATATGCCTTGCACACACTTATTAATTCATCGGGATCGTACAATCACAACTACATAAGCCATTGCCTATAAAGTGATTGACAATTATAAATCATGAACTTAATAGTAAGAAAGCACACAACTTTCACAAAGAATATGCATTTTTTACTTTTTTTGAAAGTTTCAACAGCAGTACACAAAGAATATGCATAGAGGATAAAAAAAAAGGTAAACCCCTCCAAAAGCAGATATCCCAGTCCACAAACAACTTGTGGCTGAAGCTTCACGACACTATGCGTAAACTCGTTCATCGAATGTGTACGAAGTGTTTGCACTCACTAGATAACTAATATCTTACAATCACATACGTATAAGGCGCCGTTGCCATGAGGTAACAATAATAAATGATGACTTCAATAGTAAGAAAGCACACAACTTTCACGAAGAAAATGCATAGAGGATTTGGAAAGGTAAATTCCTCCAACGTAAGATCTTCTGGGCCATGAGTACTTGTGGTTGAGGCTTTCACACCCTATGCCCTTGTTCATCGAGGTGTGTTTACCTTACACAACTATTAAATCACTTCAATCGCAGTTTTTATTATCTTCAATATGACTCATCACTTGTAGCATAATTTTAAGATAGATGGATGTAAATGAATTTTCTACTTAAATAGCAGTGAGATTTCACCCGACTGGTCTAGTATTATATAAAATGACGTGCAACGGTGGACAAGATATTTCTTATTAATATAAAATTTGATTTTTCTACTATTTTTATTCTAATTACGATAAAAGCCTCCATAATTTTGTGAAAACTTGCCTCATAGTTTTATGATGCATGTTCTCATCAATTTAACAATCAAGTGAAAAAAATAATAGATGTTCACTAACTTTTACATATACACATACACAAATTTAAGATAATCAATCAGGAAAATATTATGTAAATACTATTATATTTTTAGAAATATTATCATAAAAAGATTCCCATCAAAATCAAAACCAATCTAATAAATATTATTTTTTTCTTAAAAGTATTATTATAGCATGAATCTACTAAAACTAGAATAAAAAACAAAGGATAAAAAGTTAAAATAAAAGATGTCATAATCATTTTTTTTTATCAAAAATAATATCATAAAAAATCATAATTAATAAACCCTATCAAAATAGAACTCTAAATCTAAACATCTTGAAGAAAAATATTTGTAAATTATATTATTTTATTTGAAAAATTATCATTATTGGTTCATCTAAACCTAATATGAGTGTGCGTGTGTGTGTTGTAGAATTATAATTAAAAATGATCATTATTGGTTCACACATATACAAAAACTGACTCTATATATTATAACAAAATGATAAGAATCATAATTAAAAATAAATAAATAAATATGAGTGTGTGTTGTAGAATTATATAAGGTTATTCATTCAACCAGTTTTTATATTTTAGTGACAAGTGATTACACGATTAATTAACACGTGTCCTATTAATTTGGGCTTTTAAGAAAATAAAATTTATCATAACGGGACCTCATCAAACCTAACCTTTTTAAAAATAAAACTTATTAAAATCATATTTATTATATGAAAATATTACCATATATAATTCCTATAAGTCTAATTTTTTTGAAAGCATAGAAAGAAACTTTTTAAATAATAAACTAAATCTACTCTATGCTTTGGATTAAAAGGTTAAAAATTATTATTTTTAAAAAATAAAATATATCTATGTTAAAAAATTATATATGTCAATGTCAGTTTATAGGGAAAAAGCTATATTCGAAAAAAGATGATAAATTATTTATGTTGAAAAATTATGTAAAATGCTCCATTAATTATTTTTCGCTATATGTGACAAAGTTTCTCACAACTAACTGACAAGTATCACAAGAGCTTAGAAATTTTGAATAATAAAATTTATCATAATGCAATTCCACCAAATTAAATTTCTTGAACAATAAACTTATTAAAAATATGTTAATTTATTTAAAAATATTATTATAATAAAATTTCTCTAAATCTAATTTTTTTAAATAGATAAAACATATTTCTTTGAACATAAACCAAAATCGGCTCTGAAAACTAATGAAAATTACCATTTAAAGAAAAGATAAAAATTATTTATGTTGAAAATTGATATTTTTATTATGTCAAATCAGTTTATGGATAAGAATGCATATATTTTGAAAAGTTTAAGGATATTAAATAAAAAAAATTTCTGCAATTTGTATATATTAAATTCATAATATTTGAGTAAAATATGTACGGTATGTTTTTTAAATTGTCATGGAAAGAATGTAATAGAAAAATTACATGGACACGATATAATACAAGCAAGAAAAAATATAGAATTAAAGAAAATGACAAAAAAAACTTACAATTTAACAGGATTAATAATTATATCTAATAATTCAAAAAGTAATAATTCTATACGAATCGTGTAATGCACAATCTATACACTAGTATAAGTAAAAACATTATGGAGATTTTGAAAATACATATAAAATAATTCAAAGTGAAGATTTAACTTAAAATTACAAAAAAACATTTATTCGATAGTAAAAATATTAATCAATAGTTTAAAAACCCCTCTAACAAGCAGGGGCGGAGCTAAGAACAAAAAATTAGGGAGAGGGGGGCTAAATATTGTAAAAAGTTAAATGTCATGGAAACATTTAAAATAATCAAATACCATATAATCTTTTTTTTAATACTATTAATTTTAATATAAAAATCAATTTAAAACATAACATAGTTGTTACATATAAGTCTTATAAAATATTTGTAGAAGATAATCACAAAATACAAGTAAAAAAACTTAGATTTTCGTATAATCTAATTCGATATATGAAAATGGAACTTGACGATCTTTATTTTTCTCAAATACTTCAAAAATAGAGTTTGTGGTAAACTTTCTAACAATCTGCTTTTTTATATAAACAACCATTTCACCTGTCGTGCCCCGAATTCCGAGAAACCCAGGGATACGAGTTTTGTATTTCCCTTTTTGAATATAAAAAGGAAGAAAAATTTTATTGAACAGAAAAATAAATTTGAAAATATATTTTCTACCCCTATTTTATCAACGCATCTAATTGCCGCTGCATGACGATACTACTCACAGTTTACATCATTTCACATCAACGCAATAAAAGTCAACTAGTCTAGAACTGAAATACGAAGGCCAACGCCAACACCGGAAAATGTATATATACATCAACATTGTAAACTAGCCTGTTTACAGATACAATACTATAAGCTACAAGCTTGTCAAAAAGGAAGGATATTGGAAGGTATACATATATTCTCAATCTTATAACGGATAAGAACATATCCATACTTTCACTTCTTATACAACTTCTACATAAACGTCTACTACAATTAAATCAGAGTACGCTTTTATATAAGTTTTACAAAATGAAATACTACAACAAGAAAGAAATAAGGTGCTAAAAACAAAATATCATCTTCGTCTTCTCTTCACCTGTCATAGTGAACCGAAAGATATGTATATACAAGTACAATGTGGCATCGTCAATGATGCTCGATATCCACCTTCGGACCTACAATACAATTTATAAGAAAGAAAATGGGAAAAAATAACGGTTAGACAACTTGCAAAATGTAAACATGAGTCTAAGCGATATGCGAAATATATATAAGCATGAATACAAATAGCATAACTAAAATGTAAATCATGATACGGATACATAAATTACGCATGAATGCAATATATGTCTCTTTTACGTACAACTGCACTACACCACATACCTGTCACTTTGACACTATTTTGGACATGTATTTACTTCACTTCTTAAAACCGGTGATGGTTGCCGCTAAGTTCCTTGCCAAACTGCGCTGAAAACAAAGCCTTCATTTACTCTTCACTCACACAACGTCAAGTAAATGGATAATCCCTGATGCAGATTTCCCATTTTTCACGATAAGGTTGTAGGCCTCATTGCTACTATTTAAAATCTTGATACACTATCCTAAACAAATGTCCTTCTCTACCCTCAATGCAAAAGCCATAGTCTTCTACTCATGCATTTTACATCATTACACATGTTATGCATAATCTTCATAAAATGAATAACATGCTAA